>OY855916.1:0-252500 GCA_963693305.1 Meandrina meandrites
GACATGAAATGAATTATTTGAATAATGATGATGTCATCAGTTGTATCATACTTTAAGCTACTGAGCTCAGTAAGCTTAGCAAGAGAGAATGATTTCATCAGACTTGTTAATTGTTATATATGGTTAATTAGCTAATACTGGGCTAGGGTTAAATGTCAGCTGCAGTTCTGATCTTTCTAAGCAATTCTCCCAACTGGAACAAGAAGAGAATATAGGTATTCGAGCTGAGATCGTCCAGGAGAATTTGTAGCTTGATATAAGTCAGGGTTAATTAATAGATGTATTAAGAACATTTCTTCAATAAAAATGCTGGCCCTATTAATTCATGTGTACATAATGTGTGATTATAATCCTGACGGGATTGCTTTAATTTGCAGGCGACTTAAATTGATCTAAGCGTCCGTCCCAGCCAGTGACTCTTAAAGATCGGCTGCTTTTTTGGTAGCAATTTCAACCAGCTGATCATGAGTGAGCAATTGATCAGGTAATTAAACAATGCATGCAATTCCAGGCCTCTGAATTCTGATCTGCATGTCAGATCAGTGCAATTTAATGAAGAGTTTGATTTTTTTGATTTTTTAATTCATCGAAAGGTTTACCTAATGAAAATTGAGCTCATTGAAGGGGACGGCTGGTCTCAGGGGTGGGGGGGGGGGGGTGCATTTCGGCCGCCCTGAAGCCTGGGTGTTAGACGAACCATGTGCACGTCTGCAGCCGATCTGCAGGGTGAAATATATATTCCAGACCTGTACGTACTTCTCGATGAGTACATTATAGACTTTACAAATATCCCTGCAGACATGAAATGAATTATTTGAATAATGATGATGTCATCAGTTGTATCATACTTTAAGCTACTGAGCTCAGTAAGCTTAGCAAGAGAGAATGATTTCATCAGACTTGTTAATTGTTATATATGGTTAATTAGCTAATACTGGGCTAGGGTTAAATGTCAGCTGCAGTTCTGATCTTTCTAAGCAATTCTCCCAACTGGAACAAGAAGAGAATATAGGTATTCGAGCTGAGATCGTCCAGGAGAATTTGTAGCTTGATATAAGTCAGGGTTAATTAATAGATGTATTAAGAACATTTCTTCAATAAAAATGCTGGCCCTATTAATTCATGTGTACATAATGTGTGATTATAATCCTGACGGGATTGCTTTAATTTGCAGGCGACTTAAATTGATCTAAGCGTCCGTCCCAGCCAGTGACTCTTAAAGATCGGCTGCTTTTTTGGTAGCAATTTCAACCAGCTGATCATGAGTGAGCAATTGATCAGGTAATTAAACAATGCATGCAATTCCAGGCCTCTGAATTCTGATCTGCATGTCAGATCAGTGCAATTTAATGAAGAGTTTGATTTTTTTGATTTTTTAATTCATCGAAAGGTTTACCTAATGAAAATTGAGCTCATTGAAGGGGACGGCTGGTCTCAGGGGTGGGGGGGGGGGGTGCATTTCGGCCGCCCTGAAGCCTGGGTGTTAGACGAACCATGTGCACGTCTGCAGCCGATCTGCAGGGTGAAATATATATTCCAGACCTGTACGTACTTCTCGATGAGTACATTATAGACTTTACAAATATCCCTGCAGACATGAAATGAATTATTTGAATAATGATGATGTCATCAGTTGTATCATACTTTAAGCTACTGAGCTCAGTAAGCTTAGCAAGAGAGAATGATTTCATCAGACTTGTTAATTGTTATATATGGTTAATTAGCTAATACTGGGCTAGGGTTAAATGTCAGCTGCAGTTCTGATCTTTCTAAGCAATTCTCCCAACTGGAACAAGAAGAGAATATAGGTATTCGAGCTGAGATCGTCCAGGAGAATTTGTAGCTTGATATAAGTCAGGGTTAATTAATAGATGTATTAAGAACATTTCTTCAATAAAAATGCTGGCCCTATTAATTCATGTGTACATAATGTGTGATTATAATCCTGACGGGATTGCTTTAATTTGCAGGCGACTTAAATTGATCTAAGCGTCCGTCCCAGCCAGTGACTCTTAAAGATCGGCTGCTTTTTTGGTAGCAATTTCAACCAGCTGATCATGAGTGAGCAATTGATCAGGTAATTAAACAATGCATGCAATTCCAGGCCTCTGAATTCTGATCTGCATGTCAGATCAGTGCAATTTAATGAAGAGTTTGATTTTTTTGATTTTTTAATTCATCGAAAGGTTTACCTAATGAAAATTGAGCTCATTGAAGGGGACGGCTGGTCTCAGGGGTGGGGGGGGGGGTGCATTTCGGCCGCCCTGAAGCCTGGGTGTTAGACGAACCATGTGCACGTCTGCAGCCGATCTGCAGGGTGAAATATATATTCCAGACCTGTAGTTAGTACTTCTCGATGAGTACATTATAGACTTTACAAATATCCCTGCAGACATGAAATGAATTATTTGAATAATGATGATGTCATCAGTTGTATCATACTTTAAGCTACTGAGCTCAGTAAGCTTAGCAAGAGAGAATGATTTCATCAGACTTGTTAATTGTTATATATGGTTAATTAGCTAATACTGGGCTAGGGTTAAATGTCAGCTGCAGTTCTGATCTTTCTAAGCAATTCTCCCAACTGGAACAAGAAGAGAATATAGGTATTCGAGCTGAGATCGTCCAGGAGAATTTGTAGCTTGATATAAGTCAGGGTTAATTAATAGATGTATTAAGAACATTTCTTCAATAAAAATGCTGGCCCTATTAATTCATGTGTACATAATGTGTGATTATAATCCTGACGGGATTGCTTTAATTTGCAGGCGACTTAAATTGATCTAAGCGTCCGTCCCAGCCAGTGACTCTTAAAGATCAGCTGCTTTTTTGGTAGCAATTTCAACCAGCTGATCATGAGTGAGCAATTGATCAGGTAATTAAACAATGCATGCAATTCCAGGCAACAACTTCTCCCAATTGAAACAAGAAGGAATATATGAGATCATTTGAAGGAGAATTTGTATGCTGATCGATGCTGGGGGTTAATTATATAATTAAGAACATTCCTTTATATCTGTTGTCGGAGCAGGGCGACGAAAAATGAAATCTAATAATGGCATTGAACTGCAGCCAGAAAAACATCTTAACTTATTTTAAGTCGATGATTCAAGAAAGTCCAGTCTTCATGTATTATGGAATTTATAACAAATTATCCATTGTGTTTTTGCAGGCCACAGCGACAGACAGGATAGCTGGGATCTGGACCTCAGATGTATCACAGTGCACGACGTGCCAGCAGAGAGCTGCTTTTTTTTTGTAGCAACCATGCAGCTCAGAGCAATTGTATCTGAAGATGAATTGTTAACGGCCGATTAGTCCAAGCACAATAAATAAACAACTCAAACTAAGAAGAGACGGGTCTATCAGTCTTGTATTAGATAACTGAATTCGCACTCATTATCCAGAAACAAGAATAGAGTGCAGTAATAAAACGACTGATCGATTGAGTTTGCACTTTCGACAAGAATTTTAGCAAGTTAAAATACTGCTCGCGAACGGACCGTAAAGTAAATTGGACAGTTCTGAGAGCAGTTTTGAAAACATCAACAAACAACTACTTACGTTTTCTTAAATTCAGCTTGTTTCGTAAGTCGCCGTGGGTTTCTTTCTCATCTATTAAAAGAAACAAACAATCAACACAACAGCTGCAGTCTGGGAGCGAAACAATAAAAAATTTCACCTTGTCCAGTTGCCATTAAATACGCCCTTAACATATAAAACCAGTCAACGGATAAAGTCACGTCAATTTTCGCTTGGATTAATGGAGGGAAATGTCGCTTATTATTAAGAAGTGGCCGAAAAAAGTCTCTTTAACGAGTGCAGTGCTTAATTAGTTACTCTGCATTTATATGAAAAAGGTTACAGAGCTTTATTTTATAGGATAAACGTTTCAGAAACAAGAATAGAGTGTAACAAATGGCACTACTCATAAATATATTAATTCTCAGTGAAACGACTGATCAATTGAGTTTGCACTCTCGACAGGAATACTGGCAAGTGAAAATACTGCTCGCGAACGGACCATAAAGTAAATTGCGATTAAAACTAGATCCATAACGGCACACGTTTTCTAACAGGGCATCTAGGTAAAAATTTGTCTTTGTCAACGTCTAAAAATGAGTAAAGATTCAATATATTGACAACCGTATATTGCTAACGTGTGAACCAAATTAAAACATTACTATTACTTGTCATACTACAATTCAAGCGAGGGAAAGACTGATCGTTGGCAAAATTAACTCGAAACTACTCGTTCGACCGTAATCCATTTATAAGGAAAAAAACCCACCGTTATCCTGTGACCTCCTTTGGTACATCAGCTCTCGTCTTGCCATTCTTTAAGCCCCACATTGAGAGTGGCAAAAAGAAAACGTTATAAGAAAAAGAACGGTGAATCGTACGAACTGTAAAATACAGTTGAGTAACCAAAGAGTCGTTTTGTAAACTAAACAAAACTGCCAGCAATTACTTGGGTTAAATATAAGAGGGAACTTCGGATTATAAAACTAAGTTAAATAAATCGTGAAACTAACGCGATTAGGTTCATCGAAATTGTCCTTTTCGAAAAAAGGTTGAAAAAGAGTGAATCAAGTCATGCAAAACATTGTACATCAATCTCTGCAACCGATTAAGAAATATCCAATAAAAAAATAAGGAATATAAACGAAACTTACCAAGAAACGTTTTCCTGGAAGGAAGTGTCTCAAATGTACTAACCTACTCTAACAACCAACGACAAATGACTTCGAAGTGACACTTCAGTTTTATCCACACCCAGACTATTCCCCAGGGCTTTGTGTCTTGCCGCACAAACAACTCGCGGCACAAACAAAAACGCGCATTAGAGTTTTCCGATTTACCGGAAAATTCACTTAATTGGAACACATTTTTCCACCTATTGAAATGGCTATTGAATTCACTTGGAAGGCCATTGAATGTACAAGTTTCTGTTCATTGTTTTATCTGTTTATTATCCCTCAGAAAAATATGATTCTTCTGTAGTCTAAATTGATGTTGCCGTCAAGTTTAATAAGATATAAAAGACCGTTTTTTTCTTTCGTGATTAGTACTTGTGCGTTTCTTCCAAACAGAAGAAAACATTTTATTAGGCGAATTGCGCGTCGATAATTTTGTTATTGTTGTCGTTGTTGTTGTTACCGAAATGAGATCTTGTGATATTAGATAGGGAGAGTAGCTAGCACTTATACCTTTAAACCTGTATATAAAAATATACCTTGAAAAATAAACATCAATAAATATCATATCAGCCTTTTAGTAAATGGTACTGGAGACACTTTTTAAGCTTTTGGTTTTTAAAAAGATAGTTCTTGTATAAGGGGAAATTGTCGCGCAGAAGGGGAACGAGTAAACTATTAGTTACAACTGAATTACAATTTAATCTACTCTGAGTAGAAGAATTGAAATTACATTGTGTAAATTTAAACAAACAGCCCTTTAATTTACATTCAATTAGCTAACATAGGCGGAAAAAGTCGTTCCGTTTCCTCTCTCCTCCGCAGAGGCCTCTGTTTTTTTTTTCGTACAGACTGCGAGGAGCCTGGCGAGGAAAACTCTATTAGATTATAGGCGGTGACTCGGATAAAGAACAATTACCTCAAATAATTGATAATACTTAGTCGCGTGTTGACCAACAGTATTAAAAGCTAAAAATGTCTATGTGTTAATCGCAAGTCGGCCTGTCATTCATAAAGCGATAAACAATATTTGAATTCCCATTTTCAATACAACGCTTGCCGTTAACTTTTTAAACTTAGTGAAAACTGGATTTTAGCTATTATCAAACTTAAACAAACTAAGCGCATTTCTACAATTGAAAAGTTTAGAAAGCTGTTCTAAAACGAAGCGAGAGGCGCGTAAAGAACGATTATTTATAAGCTTGTAACAAGCGGGATTTTGAATAGGAGGTGTGATATTTGTCATCCATTGTCTTTTCTTTGCTCAAAAGAAATCTCTTGTGTACAAGTTAAAAACTGCCCGAAAAGATTTACTGATTTTGAATTTATTTTCGTTGAAATAAATCAGAGAATTTGATTTCTTTTTTGTTTTCAAAAATATGTGCGTGTTCAATAAATATATCCGGTGCGCGAATTTGTGGAGTTGCAAAAAAAAATTCGCATGCACGCATTAGGTTCCTTTATGCGTCTCGTCTCTAAACTGCTTGTTGTTTTGATTTTGAATTTATTACCGTTAAAACACTTTGGAGAGATTAACTTTTATGTTCCCAATAGTCACGGCGGCCGAACATGTGCGGGCGAAAAAAGCTGAGAGAGGCGAAATAAATCCTGCGTGGTTGGTAAGTCAACTGCATTGAAGTTTAAACCAGTTGTTTTGTGAAAACTTAATACAAACGTGTTATTTCTAACTTAACATTCCTACAAGTTTTGGCGAGGATGCGTAGCCAGAACCCTAAAAGTTGAAACCAAAAATCCCAGAGACGAGTTAAAAAAAAACTTGACAAATTATCGACAAAGGCGTCCAAAACTTCGAGGCCAGTAACAATTTGATGGAAAAGCGAACCAAGAGTAGAAAAGAAAAGAAAAGAAAAGAAAAGAAAAGAAGAGAAGAGAGAAAAGAAAAGAAAAGAAAAGAGAACAATCAAGAAAAATATTCAGCCTGAAATATATTTCAAACATAATTTAATACTTTGTGCTTAGTAAAATTACTTTACAACCTTCAGCAAAAAGAAGTTGTTCTAATCATTCTTCAATCCTCTGTAGTCGCAAAGGCTACGCCTGAACATCTACTGTTACCATGAAAGCAATGATGAACAATAAGATGCACGGGTAAGAAACAAGTATAAAGGTAGCGCTAGCGAAAACAAAGGCGCGAGAATGATTTCAACATTACAAGATCACAAATAACTCTAGACTTTTAAAGGAATAAATGTCGAAGAGAAAAAAAAATCATTGTTTGATTCCATAAATGAACTATTTACGGGAAAGCGTGTTTCAAAAAAGTAATTCATAATTAAGTTACTACATATACGCGAATTAAAATATCAAGTAGCACTAACTGATTTTTTCACCCCCTCAAAGCCATGATCAACTTTAAAAGATGTCAATTTTTAAGCGTTAATTACATACTTCAACTTCGAAAATTTTCGGACTTAAGGCAAATCAAATTTAAAAAGGCACCAAATATTATACTAATTGTTAATGGCCAGTCGTCTGAAAATGACTATCCGTGATTGATTCTAGCAGGAAAAATCTTTCATTCACCTATAAGATCGCTTTAGTCGAATATGTTCTGCACATGCGGGTTTGCATTGCAGGTAGCTCTACCTCCCCAACTCACCAGAATAACATAGTCCGTAGATTTTCGAAGTTATATTAAGAATACTATATAAAAAACCGCGTATAATTATAAAACGGTCAACAAAACGTTTTAAATGTATTTACACTATACAGCTACTTCAATAAAGATTGTCGGAAGGAAGTGATTCAAGCCTAAGCAACAAGACCTTAAGTTTAGTCGGCGTATTTGCTGGATTTTAGCTTTTCTTTTAATGTTAAAAAGGTTTTGTTTGCAAAATTCTTCAAAACTTCTGCCTGACATAAAATACTTTGTTTCCACATCTCTGAAATAAAAAAGGTTGATTAAATCACGCTGCCAAGTCTCTTTTTATCTCAATTATATTTATACCTGGAGAAGCCCTCTATTTCTACCACACTTGCATGAAAAAATATGATCCGACAACGTTTAATGAAATAGCTGTATAAAACCTGAGGATCGCACTTAACGACGCCATTGCTGGCGAAACACGGACCAACCTGGAGGCGGTGATGGTATGGGAGCCGGGTTCAAAAATAGCTGGTCTGACTCAAACTCATCGAATGTAAGAAGCGAAGAATTATAACGAACCATTTGAAAAACAAAAAGAAAGCTTCCTGGAGCTACAGGTGGAGTTTCTTCGTTGCTGTTGCATGGAACCAAAGTCTGCTTGCAATGCGGACATCTGGTCTTCATTGGCCCACTGGCGTATTTAAACGACTGTATGAGACAATCTTCGTGACAGAATTGACGGCAGCAATTAAGTCTACGAGACGGAAGCTCGCCAGGACCTTTACATACAACGCATTTGGTTTGGAGAAATCTCTCCATTCTCACCCTATCCCGGGCGCGATTTCTTCGCTTTTTAACTTGACTCATTAGGCAAAACTCACAAACTCAATGTAAAATATAACTGACCAATTTTTCGAACTGGAAAACCCCGCGCCCTCTGCAGTTCATTCAAAGAAGTGCGTCCTCAGGAACGGGGTGACCTATCACGAAATATATTGCAGTTGATCTTAGTAAACTGTCCTAACGTTTTCACGAATGGGCACCATTCAAGTGTATTAAGGGCGAGATACTCTACGCCATACTTGAAATAAAATAGCCTTAACTTTCAAAAAGTAACCTACCCTAATGGTTTACGAACGGGCACCGCTCGAATAAATCAGTAAGGACTAATAACCCGCCCTTAGTTTTTCACCGATGGGCTCCACACTTGTGAATAAGGGCGAGTTAGTCGGTTACGAAATGCTTTTTAACTTGGCTAATTACACAAAAATGACAATAAAAAAATTAAACGCTCCATACTTTGGTCTCTGTAAAACAGGCAAACACGAAGCTGATCAAACACGTTTCAAAGACGAACAAGGATGTCGACATATTTTACTTCCCGAAATTAATCGATTTTAGAAAATAAAAAACTTTCCCTTCTACAATGATACTAGTCAAACTGTGTCATTAACTTTGATCTAAATTGCGAACAAGAGCATAGATTCGTTCCTTTGGTGTTCTGAGCTCATAGATTCCATCAGACCGATGGTATGTCACATCAACAGGGTAGATCAGGGCAGTAGACTTCTCCTGCCAGACATCAGTACCTACTTGAAATTCGAAATGATTTGGGCGCGATTCAAGCTCTTTAAGCCAAGCCAGCCGGGCGTTCTTTCCATCAGCCGTGTACTTGAGGACCTTGGCTAAAAGTACTGTGGGATCGTCAAAAGAAGCGTCGGAAGGGACAAGTGCACACATTTCTCCTGGTGAGGGCAAATCATCTCTTTCCTCTTCGTCCGTGGCGAGATCTGCTGAGGTGCCTGGAGCCTCGTCTAAGATGAAATTTTCAGCCGATCTGTTGAGGTAGCGCAAGGCTTGTGATATCCGTTCAGGCTCTGTTCGTCGATCGTAAATGTTGATTTGGGTTCTCAAGTTGTGTTTACAAACGCGCGCGAGGGATTCGGCCAACTTTGTGTCAGAACTTTCAGGCAAGGAACGAAAGTGTTCAACGAGTGAATGTCTCATTTCGTTTATTGCGCAGGGAAACCCAAGATGTTGTTTGAATAGCCGAGACAGGTACTTTGAAAAGGACCCTGATGAATTGAAAGGCATGCCGCTTTTGTTGACAAAATAGTAATCGTGAACAGCCCCTCTGGGAAGTAGTTTAGGTCTGGAGGTCACGCTATATTCCCTCAGGTGGTAGGTTAGGAACTGAAACTCCGAGTCAAACTCGACCACGTTTGTTCCGTACTTGGAAACGGTTTTATAGCCTTTTTCTATTAACGAGACAGACCCGCTATTGGAAAAAAGGATTACATTGTCGCCGTGTGGTATGCGCTTTACTAACTCCTCCACTCTGTTGCCTTTCACGTCTGTTAGCAGCCGAAGACTTCGGAGTTCCTTGGCACGGCCAGGATTGACGGAAAACAGAAGCAGCATTGTGAAGTTCATATGCAGTCGCGCCTTAACAGCACCGGATGCCTCCTCGTATTTACGGAACAGGCTTCTAACAAGTTCTTGATACTGGGGCCAAAACAATCTCGCAGATGGCATGCTTTTATGAACGGTTTGAGCCTTCTCCAATTGTTGTCGCAATGTGCGAAGCTGATTGACACTGTCTACTCCCTCATAATCCTTGCGGCTGTTATCTACGTGAATATACTTTGCAGCAATAAGCAGGGAGTGAACATAGCGAGCGGCCGTGGAGTGCTGGATACGCCTCTCGGTTTCTAAATACTTCAAGAATGATTCGACTAGCTCCATGTCATCGACTAGGGCGAGAGCAGGTGTTCGATTGAATACGTCAGATGTGTAGCTGAAGAATGTGACAAGTCGCTCTACATGCTTGGTCCAAGTTGAATCAGTCATCCTCGGTGAGCGCCTTTTGTAATTGTACTCGGAGGCATAGAAAATGTGCATAGGTTTCATTTCCTTGACGACCCTTTTAAACTGGGTCGAGTCTAATTTCCTTTTCTTCAAAAGCAGAACGACCTTGTCGCCAAATTGGTCTTCAGGAAGGTTGCCTTCGACATGCGAGTCATCACTGTCATCGTCATCGTCAGAGCTGAAACACTCTTCTTCCTCTTTATACTGTGAACATTCATCGTCGCTTTCGCTTCCAGGATATTTCGGTGAAGCCTGGGTTTTGGAAGTTCTTGCAGTGGCCACACCAGAAACCGTTGGGTGCATTGTTGTCATTGTCTCCACGGAAGATCGGTTTCCTTCGATAAGTACATTTTGACTAATGGCATTGACAGAAGGGATAGCTGAGAATTTGCCCCCCCTTACCTCTGGACTGAAATCTCTCTTAACTTTTAAAAGAGCGCTTCTAGGTCTGTTTTTTTCAACGTTAGCACTGCTTTCTTGCGGATTAGGACTACAAGGCTCAACAAACTTTGATCTTTCATTTGGCGCGCGCGATTGATGATAAGCGTCAAGGATTGCAACGTCACGCTTTGCTATTAGTGAAATTACTTTAAAACCAGCTAATTGAGGTCTCGCCTTTCTGACTTTTTCTTGGACGTTCACAGGGCATCGGACAAGATTAAGTCCTAGTGTTCGCATGCGAGATTTGATCGTTTGCCTCGGGGTTCCACTGAACACTATGTTGCAGACTTCCATAAAAGCATGGTAGATGTTGCCATCGCCGTCCAATACTGTATACAGTGATTCAGGGGGTTCATTGCCTTCTCGGTCCCCGGTACAAGATGAGGTGCCCTGTGCTCCCTAATAAACGTGAGTAAAAATAAAGAAACGTAGTTAACCTCTCGGTTTTAATCGCACATTTCATTTGCCAAACACCTAATTTCTATTAATCGCTGGTTTTCAAGTGACGTCATGAAGGTCTTTATTGTCACCACGTGGAAGAAATCCTAAAAAAATAAAACTTTTGACAAGTTTTCGGCTAGATGATATACTTTGTGGATAACATACAGCATGGGGACAAGGTGACCGTGCTCTAAAAAAAATAGTTCTTTAAGTTTTGGTGCAGTTCAACCAGTTCCGGTAAATAACAAAAAGATGCTTACGTGTACCTATAGTAGCTCGCAAGGAAAGAGCAATTGGTTTCCGCAGCAAAAGTGAGTGCGAGATATTTATTCGAATATTTCAGAAGTCAAATTGGTGTCCCTGTACGGGACACAAACATGATCTCTCCATACTGAGCTCTCTAAATCTGCGTGAAATGTTTCCGCTAATATCACAAGAATCGTATACCGCACGGATCTGAGACTTGGAGGTGTCTTTTATTTAACAATCTTTCAGAGCTTTTTATATTAACTTTTTTTTTTATTGAAATGCTTGTCAATGAAAACCAGCAATTCACGAGACCGGTAAATAAACGCATATAACGCTAGTATTACATCACACATGCATTTCAACTTTGGCGTACTTCTTCCGTCCAATTGTAATTGCAAGGAATAGCAACTTTAAACAGATGCCAATGGCCAGATAATAAAATTTGGTGAAAACGGTCACCCTGTGACTCTTCCTGACCCTAACCCTAACCCTAACCCTAACCCTAACCCTAACCCCTAACCCTGACCTGACCTAACCCTAACCCTAACCCTAACCCTAACCCTAACCCTAAAATGAAGGCATCATAACAGAAATTTGGCTCTGTTCCGTCTTGAGAGGAAGCCAACGGTTGTCAAATGTTTCAATTTTGCCATGAAAAGCATTTTTTGGACTGTGTTGGCTATAAAAAAAATTCCAGTCGAGTATGTTTTGGAGATGAGTCCCATTCTTGTGGGGTGAGTCTCAAAAGTTGTTGCTAACCTGGGGGTGGAGTTGTCAAAATTTTGACCCCGTCCCAGGGTGGACTGGTTGTAATATTCACCTTTCGTTGCACTGGGTGGCAATTTGTGTTGAATTGCCTGCCTTTTTCCACACTGCCAGGGGTGTCTCTGGCCGGACTTGTTGAAATACAGGGTGGATCTCTTGTAGTTTTGCCCCTAATGTTTTGCTTTTGGGGTGTCTTGTTGGATCTTTTCATCCCGTGCCAAGGTGAGGTGGATTCCTGATTCACCTTTGGTTAACAAAGTCCTGGATATCAAATAAAACTCCCCGCAATTGACATTGAAGTACGGTGAACGATTTCCATATTTTAAAATTTACAACTGACAGTATATAGGCCAGAAGTGCTCTGAGCTGAAGTTGACATTTGACATTTGACTTCCCTCACAGAGTGACCGCCTGAGAGGCAAGAGAACACCTGTCCAGAAGCAGAAGTGCAGCGACTCACTTAATGGAAGGCCAAGTAAAGACAAAACAAGACACACGACGACAATGGCTCCTTTAGGAGCCACCGACTTCTGCAAAAGTCGTGACCGATGTGAGTGTTTTTGTCCAAGGGTTATTTGCTTAAGGCAGTACTCTTTCTTCAATTCATTTCCCGAATGAAACCAGCCAAACGAAACAACCCTAAACCCATTACCATTATCGAGAAGTAACCCGTAAACAGTCACCAACTAACCCTGAGTGATATTCAAGCTGGGTTTAGCCGGAGTGCCACTCAGGCTAACCGGAAGTGCACCTTGCACTCAGGTTAGCCTAAATAGCACTCCGGCTAGCCCGAACATCGCTCGGGTTAGCCTGTTTACGGTTTTGGTACATGCCATGATTATTTAGAGGTTGCCTATTTGCCGACTTCGGATTTCGAGTTGGATTTTCCAGTTAGGGAAGGCAGTGCTGATATGTCGCTGTCGGTAAGTCCCGTCTTCATCATTGGGGGTGAGGTGAGGGAGGCCCTCTCATCCTTGGAGCGAGGTTACAGTGTAAGTGGAGTAATAATTGTGCTTGTGGAAGGCAAGAAAGTATTGCCAAACCTCATCTAGATTTGGAAAATCTTAATTTGCATTGACCTTTGACACAGTAATGTGCGTGTGATCAGCGTCTTTTTTTATTAAATTATTACAACACCAGGAGACATTACAGTGCTGCGACGATTTAAAATTATGTTAAAGTGGACACTAGTGACAATGGACGACATCTCGTAACACAAAAACAGAAACTACTTCCCAAAACTCAGCCACTGCCAAACCTACCTTACTACTTTAAGACTATTCAATTATTGTTTATTGCCTATTTCCCATTAAAGTGATACAAGTACACTCTTAAAGGTATACCAATACAAATAACTTACAAAGTAGTCTCCCTTTAATAAGAACGAATAAAAGTACATTCAATTCGTACCAGTCGGAAAGGCATCTAATAAAGGAGATCACGGCAGTAAGATCTTACTCGTGTACACGTCATTTTGGTATCATTGTACGAAGGTTAATTTTTTATTTCTACCTGTTGCCGAGCTACTTACTGTAGTTTCAAGATCTTGTGTATTCTTTTCCTGAGCAAAAGAGATTAGTGTCGTCTGCAAACCGAATAGTGGACAATTTATCAGTCGAGTTGTTTAGGTCATTTATGTCAATGAAAAATGATAATGGACCAAGAATGGAGCCCTGAGGAACTCCGCCGGTAATTGTCCGTTCAGATTATTTTTAACAAATTTTGTTTGTTTTCTGTTCGAAAGGCAATACCGTTGTTTTCAAGGGCTTTTCTTATTTTATCAACAAGTTCTATTGTGGCATGTGTAGTTGAACTGTGAATTCTAAATCCCTTTTGGGCAGTCAGTTAATATTTAATTACTCTGCCATTAATTTCGTCAATACCGCAACTGGACTTGCAAACCATTTTGCCTACAGCTCTTTTCTACCCTCGTCGCAGGTCGTATTATATAAAAACATAGAGTCATCATCACTTCCTTTTAGAAATTTATAAAATTCATCATTATTGCAAAATTATAAATATCTTGGCAAGAGATCGGTCCAACGTTGGCCAAAAAACCATTGAACCATTCATTTGCAATTAATTTCCGACCACTGACTTCTTCCTTGGCATTATTTAAGGAAGAGTTGGGCAGATCGGTTTTAGATTTCTTTTCACCGAGTGATTCATCGATAGAGTCCCCCACGTTGATTTTATGTCGTCTTTACTTTGATCGAGTTTTCTGTTTCTCCAATAATTCTTCTCAGCTATTCTTGTCATCTATCGCGGTAAAGGTTGTACTTAGGTTCATTTCTTTCACTCTGATTTTTCGTCAAATTTTGCCAAGGAACTTCAACTCTTATTTTCGAGGATTTCTTCGGTCCCCTAGATATCCGTGGGCCATATTAGTTCTTTTGGTGCCTTTTGCTTGATATACTTGTTCATTGGAAAAGACTTATTAATAAGGCTCAAAGAACTCTGTTGAGAATGCGGAATTTGACTCTGTCGGATCACTCTTTGATAGCGTCGATTGCCAATCACAACTTTGGAGTTTACCAGAGAAAAATCCAAGAGATTTATTTGTAATTTTCCGAGCTGTGTAGTCATCAGGTGGAGTTTTCTTGGGGTATTTATGTAGTTCGTGTCCCGTAATAGTGAAGACAGGAAGATGACCTGATAAAGTGCCACTCAAATGCACTGTTTTGATTATGTTATTTGAAAAGATGTTGTCAATTAATGTAGCCGTGGACTTAGTTTGACGAGTGGGTTTATTAATAGGTGGCGAGTAGCCTAAAGCAACAAAATTGGTTAAGAAAGAAAGTCGAGAAGTTACAGCAATTATATTTCTTTTCGGTAGATCAATATTGAAGTCCCCCATGATATAGCGTGGCTTATCCCAGTGATCTTCTTTTCTCAAAATAGTTTTAAGGACATTTTCAAACTCATTAAATCTATTGTTTGGTGGTGCCAATTATTATATTTTTAGATTTCTCGTTTATTATTTCAATGAAGAGAGACTCGGGTGTCGCCGGTATTGTCTTCGGGAATCAAATCAAATTGAATGGACCAAGAGGAAGGAACGTAGGCCCATTTTCTAAAATGAACTGATTTAAAGTGTTTTGTTCTCAATACAGATCTATTTTGCTGTTGAAAATTGTTATTTCAATCTATGATTGGAAGGCATTTATTTCACACACAAGCTGTCAGCTACTTTTGCTCGCATTACTCTCTGACAAATTTCTGGTGATGACCCCCAGTCCCTGGACTGCTGCGCTTAAATGGACTACTATTCTCAATGAGTAGTATTGAAAGAAAGAAAGAACGGCTATTTCTACACTTACATTGCATGGGCCTTCTTTATTTTCATCCCCTCACGCACACTTTAGCGCCTAAATACAGGAATTGCACCGACCTTGAAAGGCGCTGGGAACGAGGGTGCTTAGCTATTTTAACATCTGGAAATAGCACTCCCTTGAGTGGCTACTACTCACCACTCGGGTTAGCCTGCTATGCACTCGGGTTAGCCTGCTATGCACTCCGGTTAGCCTACCATGCACTCCGGGTTTGCCTGCTATGCACTCGGGTTAGCCTGCTATGCACTCCGGTTAGCCTTGTACTATTGACTTCGGTTAGCCTACTGTTGACGCCGGCTTGCCTGCTATGCGCTCCGGTTAGCCTACTATGCACTCCGGTTAGCCCGCTTACCGTTAGCTCTTTGTATAGTTGGTGCCGTGGTCATCTCCAGAAAATCATCCTACTTGTCATCCACAGCCATTTCAACTTTGCCTTCATGCGTCAAAACTTGTACAGTGCATCACTGCAACATTTTACTTAACACTGTGCGGTGAGAAAATTCTCAAAGCCCGAACCGCCCGTGCCAAACCCGGTCTCCCCCTGCCGACCCGTCATCTCCAGAAAATCGTCCTAACTCGGCTATTGCTGCTAAGGACCAATTTTCTCACTAAGTTCCAGAAATTAAGGGTGTTTCAAATAGTTGGTGCCCTTGCCATGGCGACCCCTCATCTCCAGAAAATCGTCCTAACTCGGCCATTGCTGCTAAGCACTAATTTTCTCACTTAGTTGCAAAAATTAAGGGTGTTTCAAATAGTCGCCATGCCGTTGCCGTGGCGACCCGTCATCTCCAGAAAATCGTCCCAACTGGGCTATTGCTGCTAAGGACTCATTTTCTCAGTTGCAAAAATTGAGGGTGTTTCAAGTAGTTGGTGGCGTTGCCATGGCGACCGGGGGTGTGCAACCAGCCGCCAAACATGGCCCAGAACCATACGACCCTTCTGCAATCTGGTGTCGAATTCGCCGGTCCAATCCTTTTCCACACTTAGTTGCAAAAATGAAGGGGGTTTTGTATAGTTGGTGGCGTTGCCATGCCGACCCGTCATCATCCAGAAAATCATCCCAACTCCCTCGCCCACTTGTCGTTGAGAGCCGAGGAGATCTCTATCAACTAAGTGACCAATTCTCAGAGATAACAGTCACTTGCATTGTTTATTAAATCCGTCTTGAAATCACTGGAGATGACGCCTGCCATCTGATTGGCTCTCAGCAGGACGCAGCAAGACTGAAGAACACGAGACGTGCACCGGTGGTGAGCTCAGAAGAGGGCAAGTGAAGCTGTTGAAGATCCCCTTGAACAAGAGTTGTGTAATGAGGCTTCATTCCAGCAGTCAGGATTTCCATTCCCTTCTGTAATTGCCACGCCCGTTTGGAAACAGTCGCAAGGGTTTCAAGCGATGACATGGATACTTCGCATACTTACACAGGCTCAGCATGCAGATTTTGCTATGGGTAAGTTAGTTCGGTGGTCAACCCTCGGTCCATAAACCAGCCTTGATTTTGGCATTGAAGTTTAAGCCTAACCCTAAAATGAAGGCATCATAACAGAAATTTGGCTCTGTTCCGTCTTGAGAGGAAGCCAACGGTTGTCAAATGTTTCAATTTTGCCATGAAAAGCATTTTTTGGACTGTGTTGGCTATAAAAAAAATTCCAGTCGAGTATGTTTTGGAGATGAGTCCCATTCTTGTGGGGTGAGTCTCAAAAGTTGTTGCTAACCTGGGGGTGGAGTTGTCAAAATTTTGACCCCGTCCCAGGGTGGACTGGTTGTAATATTCACCTTTCGTTGCACTGGGTGGCAATTTGTGTTGAATTGCCTGCCTTTTTCCACACTGCCAGGGGTGTCTCTGGCCGGACTTGTTGAAATACAGGGTGGATCTCTTGTAGTTTTGCCCCTAATGTTTTGCTTTTGGGGTGTCTTGTTGGATCTTTTCATCCCGTGCCAAGGTGAGGTGGATTCCTGATTCACCTTTGGTTAACAAAGTCCTGGATATCAAATAAAACTCCCCGCAATTGACATTGAAGTACGGTGAACGATTTCCATATTTTAAAATTTACAACTGACAGTATATAGGCCAGAAGTGCTCTGAGCTGAAGTTGACATTTGACATTTGACTTCCCTCACAGAGTGACCGCCTGAGAGGCAAGAGAACACCTGTCCAGAAGCAGAAGTGCAGCGACTCACTTAATGGAAGGCCAAGTAAAGACAAAACAAGACACACGACGACAATGGCTCCTTTAGGAGCCACCGACTTCTGCAAAAGTCGTGACCGATGTGAGTGTTTTTGTCCAAGGGTTATTTGCTTAAGGCAGTACTCTTTCTTCAATTCATTTCCCGAATGAAACCAGCCAAACGAAACAACCCTAAACCCATTACCATTATCGAGAAGTAACCCGTAAACAGTCACCAACTAACCCTGAGTGATATTCAAGCTGGGTTTAGCCGGAGTGCCACTCAGGCTAACCGGAAGTGCACCTTGCACTCAGGTTAGCCTAAATAGCACTCCGGCTAGCCCGAACATCGCTCGGGTTAGCCTGTTTACGGTTTTGGTACATGCCATGATTATTTAGAGGTTGCCTATTTGCCGACTTCGGATTTCGAGTTGGATTTTCCAGTTAGGGAAGGCAGTGCTGATATGTCGCTGTCGGTAAGTCCCGTCTTCATCATTGGGGGTGAGGTGAGGGAGGCCCTCTCATCCTTGGAGCGAGGTTACAGTGTAAGTGGAGTAATAATTGTGCTTGTGGAAGGCAAGAAAGTATTGCCAAACCTCATCTAGATTTGGAAAATCTTAATTTGCATTGACCTTTGACACAGTAATGTGCGTGTGATCAGCGTCTTTTTTTATTAAATTATTACAACACCAGGAGACATTACAGTGCTGCGACGATTTAAAATTATGTTAAAGTGGACACTAGTGACAATGGACGACATCTCGTAACACAAAAACAGAAACTACTTCCCAAAACTCAGCCACTGCCAAACCTACCTTACTACTTTAAGACTATTCAATTATTGTTTATTGCCTATTTCCCATTAAAGTGATACAAGTACACTCTTAAAGGTATACCAATACAAATAACTTACAAAGTAGTCTCCCTTTAATAAGAACGAATAAAAGTACATTCAATTCGTACCAGTCGGAAAGGCATCTAATAAAGGAGATCACGGCAGTAAGATCTTACTCGTGTACACGTCATTTTGGTATCATTGTACGAAGGTTAATTTTTTATTTCTACCTGTTGCCGAGCTACTTACTGTAGTTTCAAGATCTTGTGTATTCTTTTCCTGAGCAAAAGAGATTAGTGTCGTCTGCAAACCGAATAGTGGACAATTTATCAGTCGAGTTGTTTAGGTCATTTATGTCAATGAAAAATGATAATGGACCAAGAATGGAGCCCTGAGGAACTCCGCCGGTAATTGTCCGTTCAGATTATTTTTAACAAATTTTGTTTGTTTTCTGTTCGAAAGGCAATACCGTTGTTTTCAAGGGCTTTTCTTATTTTATCAACAAGTTCTATTGTGGCATGTGTAGTTGAACTGTGAATTCTAAATCCCTTTTGGGCAGTCAGTTAATATTTAATTACTCTGCCATTAATTTCGTCAATACCGCAACTGGACTTGCAAACCATTTTGCCTACAGCTCTTTTCTACCCTCGTCGCAGGTCGTATTATATAAAAACATAGAGTCATCATCACTTCCTTTTAGAAATTTATAAAATTCATCATTATTGCAAAATTATAAATATCTTGGCAAGAGATCGGTCCAACGTTGGCCAAAAAACCATTGAACCATTCATTTGCAATTAATTTCCGACCACTGACTTCTTCCTTGGCATTATTTAAGGAAGAGTTGGGCAGATCGGTTTTAGATTTCTTTTCACCGAGTGATTCATCGATAGAGTCCCCCACGTTGATTTTATGTCGTCTTTACTTTGATCGAGTTTTCTGTTTCTCCAATAATTCTTCTCAGCTATTCTTGTCATCTATCGCGGTAAAGGTTGTACTTAGGTTCATTTCTTTCACTCTGATTTTTCGTCAAATTTTGCCAAGGAACTTCAACTCTTATTTTCGAGGATTTCTTCGGTCCCCTAGATATCCGTGGGCCATATTAGTTCTTTTGGTGCCTTTTGCTTGATATACTTGTTCATTGGAAAAGACTTATTAATAAGGCTCAAAGAACTCTGTTGAGAATGCGGAATTTGACTCTGTCGGATCACTCTTTGATAGCGTCGATTGCCAATCACAACTTTGGAGTTTACCAGAGAAAAATCCAAGAGATTTATTTGTAATTTTCCGAGCTGTGTAGTCATCAGGTGGAGTTTTCTTGGGGTATTTATGTAGTTCGTGTCCCGTAATAGTGAAGACAGGAAGATGACCTGATAAAGTGCCACTCAAATGCACTGTTTTGATTATGTTATTTGAAAAGATGTTGTCAATTAATGTAGCCGTGGACTTAGTTTGACGAGTGGGTTTATTAATAGGTGGCGAGTAGCCTAAAGCAACAAAATTGGTTAAGAAAGAAAGTCGAGAAGTTACAGCAATTATATTTCTTTTCGGTAGATCAATATTGAAGTCCCCCATGATATAGCGTGGCTTATCCCAGTGATCTTCTTTTCTCAAAATAGTTTTAAGGACATTTTCAAACTCATTAAATCTATTGTTTGGTGGTGCCAATTATTATATTTTTAGATTTCTCGTTTATTATTTCAATGAAGAGAGACTCGGGTGTCGCCGGTATTGTCTTCGGGAATCAAATCAAATTGAATGGACCAAGAGGAAGGAACGTAGGCCCATTTTCTAAAATGAACTGATTTAAAGTGTTTTGTTCTCAATACAGATCTATTTTGCTGTTGAAAATTGTTATTTCAATCTATGATTGGAAGGCATTTATTTCACACACAAGCTGTCAGCTACTTTTGCTCGCATTACTCTCTGACAAATTTCTGGTGATGACCCCCAGTCCCTGGACTGCTGCGCTTAAATGGACTACTATTCTCAATGAGTAGTATTGAAAGAAAGAAAGAACGGCTATTTCTACACTTACATTGCATGGGCCTTCTTTATTTTCATCCCCTCACGCACACTTTAGCGCCTAAATACAGGAATTGCACCGACCTTGAAAGGCGCTGGGAACGAGGGTGCTTAGCTATTTTAACATCTGGAAATAGCACTCCCTTGAGTGGCTACTACTCACCACTCGGGTTAGCCTGCTATGCACTCGGGTTAGCCTGCTATGCACTCCGGTTAGCCTACCATGCACTCCGGGTTTGCCTGCTATGCACTCGGGTTAGCCTGCTATGCACTCCGGTTAGCCTTGTACTATTGACTTCGGTTAGCCTACTGTTGACGCCGGCTTGCCTGCTATGCGCTCCGGTTAGCCTACTATGCACTCCGGTTAGCCCGCTTACCGTTAGCTCTTTGTATAGTTGGTGCCGTGGTCATCTCCAGAAAATCATCCTACTTGTCATCCACAGCCATTTCAACTTTGCCTTCATGCGTCAAAACTTGTACAGTGCATCACTGCAACATTTTACTTAACACTGTGCGGTGAGAAAATTCTCAAAGCCCGAACCGCCCGTGCCAAACCCGGTCTCCCCCTGCCGACCCGTCATCTCCAGAAAATCGTCCTAACTCGGCTATTGCTGCTAAGGACCAATTTTCTCACTAAGTTCCAGAAATTAAGGGTGTTTCAAATAGTTGGTGCCCTTGCCATGGCGACCCCTCATCTCCAGAAAATCGTCCTAACTCGGCCATTGCTGCTAAGCACTAATTTTCTCACTTAGTTGCAAAAATTAAGGGTGTTTCAAATAGTCGCCATGCCGTTGCCGTGGCGACCCGTCATCTCCAGAAAATCGTCCCAACTGGGCTATTGCTGCTAAGGACTCATTTTCTCAGTTGCAAAAATTGAGGGTGTTTCAAGTAGTTGGTGGCGTTGCCATGGCGACCGGGGGTGTGCAACCAGCCGCCAAACATGGCCCAGAACCATACGACCCTTCTGCAATCTGGTGTCGAATTCGCCGGTCCAATCCTTTTCCACACTTAGTTGCAAAAATGAAGGGGGTTTTGTATAGTTGGTGGCGTTGCCATGCCGACCCGTCATCATCCAGAAAATCATCCCAACTCCCTCGCCCACTTGTCGTTGAGAGCCGAGGAGATCTCTATCAACTAAGTGACCAATTCTCAGAGATAACAGTCACTTGCATTGTTTATTAAATCCGTCTTGAAATCACTGGAGATGACGCCTGCCATCTGATTGGCTCTCAGCAGGACGCAGCAAGACTGAAGAACACGAGACGTGCACCGGTGGTGAGCTCAGAAGAGGGCAAGTGAAGCTGTTGAAGATCCCCTTGAACAAGAGTTGTGTAATGAGGCTTCATTCCAGCAGTCAGGATTTCCATTCCCTTCTGTAATTGCCACGCCCGTTTGGAAACAGTCGCAAGGGTTTCAAGCGATGACATGGATACTTCGCATACTTACACAGGCTCAGCATGCAGATTTTGCTATGGGTAAGTTAGTTCGGTGGTCAACCCTCGGTCCATAAACCAGCCTTGATTTTGGCATTGAAGTTTAAGCCTAACCCTAAAATGAAGGCATCATAACAGAAATTTGGCTCTGTTCCGTCTTGAGAGGAAGCCAACGGTTGTCAAATGTTTCAATTTTGCCATGAAAAGCATTTTTTGGACTGTGTTGGCTATAAAAAAAATTCCAGTCGAGTATGTTTTGGAGATGAGTCCCATTCTTGTGGGGTGAGTCTCAAAAGTTGTTGCTAACCTGGGGGTGGAGTTGTCAAAATTTTGACCCCGTCCCAGGGTGGACTGGTTGTAATATTCACCTTTCGTTGCACTGGGTGGCAATTTGTGTTGAATTGCCTGCCTTTTTCCACACTGCCAGGGGTGTCTCTGGCCGGACTTGTTGAAATACAGGGTGGATCTCTTGTAGTTTTGCCCCTAATGTTTTGCTTTTGGGGTGTCTTGTTGGATCTTTTCATCCCGTGCCAAGGTGAGGTGGATTCCTGATTCACCTTTGGTTAACAAAGTCCTGGATATCAAATAAAACTCCCCGCAATTGACATTGAAGTACGGTGAACGATTTCCATATTTTAAAATTTACAACTGACAGTATATAGGCCAGAAGTGCTCTGAGCTGAAGTTGACATTTGACATTTGACTTCCCTCACAGAGTGACCGCCTGAGAGGCAAGAGAACACCTGTCCAGAAGCAGAAGTGCAGCGACTCACTTAATGGAAGGCCAAGTAAAGACAAAACAAGACACACGACGACAATGGCTCCTTTAGGAGCCACCGACTTCTGCAAAAGTCGTGACCGATGTGAGTGTTTTTGTCCAAGGGTTATTTGCTTAAGGCAGTACTCTTTCTTCAATTCATTTCCCGAATGAAACCAGCCAAACGAAACAACCCTAAACCCATTACCATTATCGAGAAGTAACCCGTAAACAGTCACCAACTAACCCTGAGTGATATTCAAGCTGGGTTTAGCCGGAGTGCCACTCAGGCTAACCGGAAGTGCACCTTGCACTCAGGTTAGCCTAAATAGCACTCCGGCTAGCCCGAACATCGCTCGGGTTAGCCTGTTTACGGTTTTGGTACATGCCATGATTATTTAGAGGTTGCCTATTTGCCGACTTCGGATTTCGAGTTGGATTTTCCAGTTAGGGAAGGCAGTGCTGATATGTCGCTGTCGGTAAGTCCCGTCTTCATCATTGGGGGTGAGGTGAGGGAGGCCCTCTCATCCTTGGAGCGAGGTTACAGTGTAAGTGGAGTAATAATTGTGCTTGTGGAAGGCAAGAAAGTATTGCCAAACCTCATCTAGATTTGGAAAATCTTAATTTGCATTGACCTTTGACACAGTAATGTGCGTGTGATCAGCGTCTTTTTTTATTAAATTATTACAACACCAGGAGACATTACAGTGCTGCGACGATTTAAAATTATGTTAAAGTGGACACTAGTGACAATGGACGACATCTCGTAACACAAAAACAGAAACTACTTCCCAAAACTCAGCCACTGCCAAACCTACCTTACTACTTTAAGACTATTCAATTATTGTTTATTGCCTATTTCCCATTAAAGTGATACAAGTACACTCTTAAAGGTATACCAATACAAATAACTTACAAAGTAGTCTCCCTTTAATAAGAACGAATAAAAGTACATTCAATTCGTACCAGTCGGAAAGGCATCTAATAAAGGAGATCACGGCAGTAAGATCTTACTCGTGTACACGTCATTTTGGTATCATTGTACGAAGGTTAATTTTTTATTTCTACCTGTTGCCGAGCTACTTACTGTAGTTTCAAGATCTTGTGTATTCTTTTCCTGAGCAAAAGAGATTAGTGTCGTCTGCAAACCGAATAGTGGACAATTTATCAGTCGAGTTGTTTAGGTCATTTATGTCAATGAAAAATGATAATGGACCAAGAATGGAGCCCTGAGGAACTCCGCCGGTAATTGTCCGTTCAGATTATTTTTAACAAATTTTGTTTGTTTTCTGTTCGAAAGGCAATACCGTTGTTTTCAAGGGCTTTTCTTATTTTATCAACAAGTTCTATTGTGGCATGTGTAGTTGAACTGTGAATTCTAAATCCCTTTTGGGCAGTCAGTTAATATTTAATTACTCTGCCATTAATTTCGTCAATACCGCAACTGGACTTGCAAACCATTTTGCCTACAGCTCTTTTCTACCCTCGTCGCAGGTCGTATTATATAAAAACATAGAGTCATCATCACTTCCTTTTAGAAATTTATAAAATTCATCATTATTGCAAAATTATAAATATCTTGGCAAGAGATCGGTCCAACGTTGGCCAAAAAACCATTGAACCATTCATTTGCAATTAATTTCCGACCACTGACTTCTTCCTTGGCATTATTTAAGGAAGAGTTGGGCAGATCGGTTTTAGATTTCTTTTCACCGAGTGATTCATCGATAGAGTCCCCCACGTTGATTTTATGTCGTCTTTACTTTGATCGAGTTTTCTGTTTCTCCAATAATTCTTCTCAGCTATTCTTGTCATCTATCGCGGTAAAGGTTGTACTTAGGTTCATTTCTTTCACTCTGATTTTTCGTCAAATTTTGCCAAGGAACTTCAACTCTTATTTTCGAGGATTTCTTCGGTCCCCTAGATATCCGTGGGCCATATTAGTTCTTTTGGTGCCTTTTGCTTGATATACTTGTTCATTGGAAAAGACTTATTAATAAGGCTCAAAGAACTCTGTTGAGAATGCGGAATTTGACTCTGTCGGATCACTCTTTGATAGCGTCGATTGCCAATCACAACTTTGGAGTTTACCAGAGAAAAATCCAAGAGATTTATTTGTAATTTTCCGAGCTGTGTAGTCATCAGGTGGAGTTTTCTTGGGGTATTTATGTAGTTCGTGTCCCGTAATAGTGAAGACAGGAAGATGACCTGATAAAGTGCCACTCAAATGCACTGTTTTGATTATGTTATTTGAAAAGATGTTGTCAATTAATGTAGCCGTGGACTTAGTTTGACGAGTGGGTTTATTAATAGGTGGCGAGTAGCCTAAAGCAACAAAATTGGTTAAGAAAGAAAGTCGAGAAGTTACAGCAATTATATTTCTTTTCGGTAGATCAATATTGAAGTCCCCCATGATATAGCGTGGCTTATCCCAGTGATCTTCTTTTCTCAAAATAGTTTTAAGGACATTTTCAAACTCATTAAATCTATTGTTTGGTGGTGCCAATTATTATATTTTTAGATTTCTCGTTTATTATTTCAATGAAGAGAGACTCGGGTGTCGCCGGTATTGTCTTCGGGAATCAAATCAAATTGAATGGACCAAGAGGAAGGAACGTAGGCCCATTTTCTAAAATGAACTGATTTAAAGTGTTTTGTTCTCAATACAGATCTATTTTGCTGTTGAAAATTGTTATTTCAATCTATGATTGGAAGGCATTTATTTCACACACAAGCTGTCAGCTACTTTTGCTCGCATTACTCTCTGACAAATTTCTGGTGATGACCCCCAGTCCCTGGACTGCTGCGCTTAAATGGACTACTATTCTCAATGAGTAGTATTGAAAGAAAGAAAGAACGGCTATTTCTACACTTACATTGCATGGGCCTTCTTTATTTTCATCCCCTCACGCACACTTTAGCGCCTAAATACAGGAATTGCACCGACCTTGAAAGGCGCTGGGAACGAGGGTGCTTAGCTATTTTAACATCTGGAAATAGCACTCCCTTGAGTGGCTACTACTCACCACTCGGGTTAGCCTGCTATGCACTCGGGTTAGCCTGCTATGCACTCCGGTTAGCCTACCATGCACTCCGGGTTTGCCTGCTATGCACTCGGGTTAGCCTGCTATGCACTCCGGTTAGCCTTGTACTATTGACTTCGGTTAGCCTACTGTTGACGCCGGCTTGCCTGCTATGCGCTCCGGTTAGCCTACTATGCACTCCGGTTAGCCCGCTTACCGTTAGCTCTTTGTATAGTTGGTGCCGTGGTCATCTCCAGAAAATCATCCTACTTGTCATCCACAGCCATTTCAACTTTGCCTTCATGCGTCAAAACTTGTACAGTGCATCACTGCAACATTTTACTTAACACTGTGCGGTGAGAAAATTCTCAAAGCCCGAACCGCCCGTGCCAAACCCGGTCTCCCCCTGCCGACCCGTCATCTCCAGAAAATCGTCCTAACTCGGCTATTGCTGCTAAGGACCAATTTTCTCACTAAGTTCCAGAAATTAAGGGTGTTTCAAATAGTTGGTGCCCTTGCCATGGCGACCCCTCATCTCCAGAAAATCGTCCTAACTCGGCCATTGCTGCTAAGCACTAATTTTCTCACTTAGTTGCAAAAATTAAGGGTGTTTCAAATAGTCGCCATGCCGTTGCCGTGGCGACCCGTCATCTCCAGAAAATCGTCCCAACTGGGCTATTGCTGCTAAGGACTCATTTTCTCAGTTGCAAAAATTGAGGGTGTTTCAAGTAGTTGGTGGCGTTGCCATGGCGACCGGGGGTGTGCAACCAGCCGCCAAACATGGCCCAGAACCATACGACCCTTCTGCAATCTGGTGTCGAATTCGCCGGTCCAATCCTTTTCCACACTTAGTTGCAAAAATGAAGGGGGTTTTGTATAGTTGGTGGCGTTGCCATGCCGACCCGTCATCATCCAGAAAATCATCCCAACTCCCTCGCCCACTTGTCGTTGAGAGCCGAGGAGATCTCTATCAACTAAGTGACCAATTCTCAGAGATAACAGTCACTTGCATTGTTTATTAAATCCGTCTTGAAATCACTGGAGATGACGCCTGCCATCTGATTGGCTCTCAGCAGGACGCAGCAAGACTGAAGAACACGAGACGTGCACCGGTGGTGAGCTCAGAAGAGGGCAAGTGAAGCTGTTGAAGATCCCCTTGAACAAGAGTTGTGTAATGAGGCTTCATTCCAGCAGTCAGGATTTCCATTCCCTTCTGTAATTGCCACGCCCGTTTGGAAACAGTCGCAAGGGTTTCAAGCGATGACATGGATACTTCGCATACTTACACAGGCTCAGCATGCAGATTTTGCTATGGGTAAGTTAGTTCGGTGGTCAACCCTCGGTCCATAAACCAGCCTTGATTTTGGCATTGAAGTTTAAGCCTAACCCTAAAATGAAGGCATCATAACAGAAATTTGGCTCTGTTCCGTCTTGAGAGGAAGCCAACGGTTGTCAAATGTTTCAATTTTGCCATGAAAAGCATTTTTTGGACTGTGTTGGCTATAAAAAAAATTCCAGTCGAGTATGTTTTGGAGATGAGTCCCATTCTTGTGGGGTGAGTCTCAAAAGTTGTTGCTAACCTGGGGGTGGAGTTGTCAAAATTTTGACCCCGTCCCAGGGTGGACTGGTTGTAATATTCACCTTTCGTTGCACTGGGTGGCAATTTGTGTTGAATTGCCTGCCTTTTTCCACACTGCCAGGGGTGTCTCTGGCCGGACTTGTTGAAATACAGGGTGGATCTCTTGTAGTTTTGCCCCTAATGTTTTGCTTTTGGGGTGTCTTGTTGGATCTTTTCATCCCGTGCCAAGGTGAGGTGGATTCCTGATTCACCTTTGGTTAACAAAGTCCTGGATATCAAATAAAACTCCCCGCAATTGACATTGAAGTACGGTGAACGATTTCCATATTTTAAAATTTACAACTGACAGTATATAGGCCAGAAGTGCTCTGAGCTGAAGTTGACATTTGACATTTGACTTCCCTCACAGAGTGACCGCCTGAGAGGCAAGAGAACACCTGTCCAGAAGCAGAAGTGCAGCGACTCACTTAATGGAAGGCCAAGTAAAGACAAAACAAGACACACGACGACAATGGCTCCTTTAGGAGCCACCGACTTCTGCAAAAGTCGTGACCGATGTGAGTGTTTTTGTCCAAGGGTTATTTGCTTAAGGCAGTACTCTTTCTTCAATTCATTTCCCGAATGAAACCAGCCAAACGAAACAACCCTAAACCCATTACCATTATCGAGAAGTAACCCGTAAACAGTCACCAACTAACCCTGAGTGATATTCAAGCTGGGTTTAGCCGGAGTGCCACTCAGGCTAACCGGAAGTGCACCTTGCACTCAGGTTAGCCTAAATAGCACTCCGGCTAGCCCGAACATCGCTCGGGTTAGCCTGTTTACGGTTTTGGTACATGCCATGATTATTTAGAGGTTGCCTATTTGCCGACTTCGGATTTCGAGTTGGATTTTCCAGTTAGGGAAGGCAGTGCTGATATGTCGCTGTCGGTAAGTCCCGTCTTCATCATTGGGGGTGAGGTGAGGGAGGCCCTCTCATCCTTGGAGCGAGGTTACAGTGTAAGTGGAGTAATAATTGTGCTTGTGGAAGGCAAGAAAGTATTGCCAAACCTCATCTAGATTTGGAAAATCTTAATTTGCATTGACCTTTGACACAGTAATGTGCGTGTGATCAGCGTCTTTTTTTATTAAATTATTACAACACCAGGAGACATTACAGTGCTGCGACGATTTAAAATTATGTTAAAGTGGACACTAGTGACAATGGACGACATCTCGTAACACAAAAACAGAAACTACTTCCCAAAACTCAGCCACTGCCAAACCTACCTTACTACTTTAAGACTATTCAATTATTGTTTATTGCCTATTTCCCATTAAAGTGATACAAGTACACTCTTAAAGGTATACCAATACAAATAACTTACAAAGTAGTCTCCCTTTAATAAGAACGAATAAAAGTACATTCAATTCGTACCAGTCGGAAAGGCATCTAATAAAGGAGATCACGGCAGTAAGATCTTACTCGTGTACACGTCATTTTGGTATCATTGTACGAAGGTTAATTTTTTATTTCTACCTGTTGCCGAGCTACTTACTGTAGTTTCAAGATCTTGTGTATTCTTTTCCTGAGCAAAAGAGATTAGTGTCGTCTGCAAACCGAATAGTGGACAATTTATCAGTCGAGTTGTTTAGGTCATTTATGTCAATGAAAAATGATAATGGACCAAGAATGGAGCCCTGAGGAACTCCGCCGGTAATTGTCCGTTCAGATTATTTTTAACAAATTTTGTTTGTTTTCTGTTCGAAAGGCAATACCGTTGTTTTCAAGGGCTTTTCTTATTTTATCAACAAGTTCTATTGTGGCATGTGTAGTTGAACTGTGAATTCTAAATCCCTTTTGGGCAGTCAGTTAATATTTAATTACTCTGCCATTAATTTCGTCAATACCGCAACTGGACTTGCAAACCATTTTGCCTACAGCTCTTTTCTACCCTCGTCGCAGGTCGTATTATATAAAAACATAGAGTCATCATCACTTCCTTTTAGAAATTTATAAAATTCATCATTATTGCAAAATTATAAATATCTTGGCAAGAGATCGGTCCAACGTTGGCCAAAAAACCATTGAACCATTCATTTGCAATTAATTTCCGACCACTGACTTCTTCCTTGGCATTATTTAAGGAAGAGTTGGGCAGATCGGTTTTAGATTTCTTTTCACCGAGTGATTCATCGATAGAGTCCCCCACGTTGATTTTATGTCGTCTTTACTTTGATCGAGTTTTCTGTTTCTCCAATAATTCTTCTCAGCTATTCTTGTCATCTATCGCGGTAAAGGTTGTACTTAGGTTCATTTCTTTCACTCTGATTTTTCGTCAAATTTTGCCAAGGAACTTCAACTCTTATTTTCGAGGATTTCTTCGGTCCCCTAGATATCCGTGGGCCATATTAGTTCTTTTGGTGCCTTTTGCTTGATATACTTGTTCATTGGAAAAGACTTATTAATAAGGCTCAAAGAACTCTGTTGAGAATGCGGAATTTGACTCTGTCGGATCACTCTTTGATAGCGTCGATTGCCAATCACAACTTTGGAGTTTACCAGAGAAAAATCCAAGAGATTTATTTGTAATTTTCCGAGCTGTGTAGTCATCAGGTGGAGTTTTCTTGGGGTATTTATGTAGTTCGTGTCCCGTAATAGTGAAGACAGGAAGATGACCTGATAAAGTGCCACTCAAATGCACTGTTTTGATTATGTTATTTGAAAAGATGTTGTCAATTAATGTAGCCGTGGACTTAGTTTGACGAGTGGGTTTATTAATAGGTGGCGAGTAGCCTAAAGCAACAAAATTGGTTAAGAAAGAAAGTCGAGAAGTTACAGCAATTATATTTCTTTTCGGTAGATCAATATTGAAGTCCCCCATGATATAGCGTGGCTTATCCCAGTGATCTTCTTTTCTCAAAATAGTTTTAAGGACATTTTCAAACTCATTAAATCTATTGTTTGGTGGTGCCAATTATTATATTTTTAGATTTCTCGTTTATTATTTCAATGAAGAGAGACTCGGGTGTCGCCGGTATTGTCTTCGGGAATCAAATCAAATTGAATGGACCAAGAGGAAGGAACGTAGGCCCATTTTCTAAAATGAACTGATTTAAAGTGTTTTGTTCTCAATACAGATCTATTTTGCTGTTGAAAATTGTTATTTCAATCTATGATTGGAAGGCATTTATTTCACACACAAGCTGTCAGCTACTTTTGCTCGCATTACTCTCTGACAAATTTCTGGTGATGACCCCCAGTCCCTGGACTGCTGCGCTTAAATGGACTACTATTCTCAATGAGTAGTATTGAAAGAAAGAAAGAACGGCTATTTCTACACTTACATTGCATGGGCCTTCTTTATTTTCATCCCCTCACGCACACTTTAGCGCCTAAATACAGGAATTGCACCGACCTTGAAAGGCGCTGGGAACGAGGGTGCTTAGCTATTTTAACATCTGGAAATAGCACTCCCTTGAGTGGCTACTACTCACCACTCGGGTTAGCCTGCTATGCACTCGGGTTAGCCTGCTATGCACTCCGGTTAGCCTACCATGCACTCCGGGTTTGCCTGCTATGCACTCGGGTTAGCCTGCTATGCACTCCGGTTAGCCTTGTACTATTGACTTCGGTTAGCCTACTGTTGACGCCGGCTTGCCTGCTATGCGCTCCGGTTAGCCTACTATGCACTCCGGTTAGCCCGCTTACCGTTAGCTCTTTGTATAGTTGGTGCCGTGGTCATCTCCAGAAAATCATCCTACTTGTCATCCACAGCCATTTCAACTTTGCCTTCATGCGTCAAAACTTGTACAGTGCATCACTGCAACATTTTACTTAACACTGTGCGGTGAGAAAATTCTCAAAGCCCGAACCGCCCGTGCCAAACCCGGTCTCCCCCTGCCGACCCGTCATCTCCAGAAAATCGTCCTAACTCGGCTATTGCTGCTAAGGACCAATTTTCTCACTAAGTTCCAGAAATTAAGGGTGTTTCAAATAGTTGGTGCCCTTGCCATGGCGACCCCTCATCTCCAGAAAATCGTCCTAACTCGGCCATTGCTGCTAAGCACTAATTTTCTCACTTAGTTGCAAAAATTAAGGGTGTTTCAAATAGTCGCCATGCCGTTGCCGTGGCGACCCGTCATCTCCAGAAAATCGTCCCAACTGGGCTATTGCTGCTAAGGACTCATTTTCTCAGTTGCAAAAATTGAGGGTGTTTCAAGTAGTTGGTGGCGTTGCCATGGCGACCGGGGGTGTGCAACCAGCCGCCAAACATGGCCCAGAACCATACGACCCTTCTGCAATCTGGTGTCGAATTCGCCGGTCCAATCCTTTTCCACACTTAGTTGCAAAAATGAAGGGGGTTTTGTATAGTTGGTGGCGTTGCCATGCCGACCCGTCATCATCCAGAAAATCATCCCAACTCCCTCGCCCACTTGTCGTTGAGAGCCGAGGAGATCTCTATCAACTAAGTGACCAATTCTCAGAGATAACAGTCACTTGCATTGTTTATTAAATCCGTCTTGAAATCACTGGAGATGACGCCTGCCATCTGATTGGCTCTCAGCAGGACGCAGCAAGACTGAAGAACACGAGACGTGCACCGGTGGTGAGCTCAGAAGAGGGCAAGTGAAGCTGTTGAAGATCCCCTTGAACAAGAGTTGTGTAATGAGGCTTCATTCCAGCAGTCAGGATTTCCATTCCCTTCTGTAATTGCCACGCCCGTTTGGAAACAGTCGCAAGGGTTTCAAGCGATGACATGGATACTTCGCATACTTACACAGGCTCAGCATGCAGATTTTGCTATGGGTAAGTTAGTTCGGTGGTCAACCCTCGGTCCATAAACCAGCCTTGATTTTGGCATTGAAGTTTAAGCCTAACCCTAACCCTAACCCTAACCCCAACTCGGTAGGGTTAAGGTTTGTGTTTGGGTTAGGGTTAGGCTTGGGGTTAGGGTTAGGCCCAGTTTAACCCCAAGCCTTTTTCAAAAGTCCTCAGCCTGCATCAATGCCATGCCAGTGGTCAAGCGCAAGAGGCTTTTGGCCGCCCGCCGCAAGCTCTCAGTTGCCAGAAAACGTATTCTTGTTGCTGCTTGATCATCGCTCCCTTTAATCCGTCTCAGAGTCCAGTCCAGTCCGGTCTGGTTCATGTCTTCCGGAACTCGCGATAAACATGGCGGCGAACGGGTTTTCCCTGAGATCATACCTAGCTCCCAGTAAAGCACTTTTGGATCTCACTTCTGCAGTCCTTCCATCATATCACAGTATACAATATCCCTGTAAATCACCAGGAGATCGCACGCACTTGTTTTAAAATCTATCGACCGATCGTCAGTCTGATCGCAGACACAAATTTTCACTTTCCAAGGACAGCCGAGTCCCAAATATCGGATCGATTGTGTCCTTCTCCTTCCTGGCCGACTTCCATTGCGCTTGTTTTCACGCCGCGGCTCACCGCAAGCTTCTCAGCTTTTTGACGCGGACAGGCCGGCCCCGCACAGGGTTAGCATTTTTACAAGTCTTAAACCAGTTCGCTTCTCGGCAACTTTGTAAACCCAGCACCCAACAGGACGCTCTCAAATTCACGCTGACAAAGTTCTCGACAAGAAAACTGCCTTAGACTTCCCGCCTGGATCCATCTGAGTTTGCCTGACAACCTTCACCTCGAGTGCTTAAACAGCGCTGTTGTGCAAAACAAAGCTCAGAACACCGCTCAGTTCTTCGAGAGATGCTTTGGACTCGCGGGCATCCGGACTTAATGATGTCCTTCAACCACCAGGCGGACGCACTTCTGCTCACAACACCGCCAACATTTCATTCACAGCACCCGCCATCTTATTTGACCTTCCCGCGTCAACTACGTCACGTGACGGTCTCCAGTCCTACTCTGTTCATGCAAATCAGACTCAAACATGGCGGTCGCATCCTGCCATGTTGTAAACACTGGATTTTTGACGACTTTCTCCGGGTAAAGACGTTTAGTATACTCTACTAGAGAAGATGGCCACAAAATACTTTAAGAAACACACGCTGCAGGGCAAGGTAAGCTTCAAAAACCTTGTTTTGTAACGTTTTAGTAGATCGTGCTCGATTCGTTTCCAAGGTTTTTTTCTAAAATTACCCAAGGGAGTTTTTTCGAGCAAAAACATCCTTCCGGCGTTACGCAAACTATCGAGTTTAGCTAAAATTTCCCCAGGGTGTTTTTTCAACCAAAAGCATTCCCGCCGGATTAGGCAAGTTAACAATTCTAGCAATTGCCCTGACACTAACACAAACCCAAAACCCACAAACAGCGTATAAGTTTGACAACATTGTGAAGCAACCTCCAAGAAATACCGAAGGCAGGGTAAATCAGCAAAAGCATTGTGCGTTTGCCTTCCAGAACGTTGCTTTAATTCTAAATAAAATAGAATTTTTTTTTTAATTGGCTCAAAGACCCCAGAACTTTCATCCAAGAATGTTTTGCTTTCTGTTTGAATAAATCAACGCGTTGCAAACTAATATGGGTTTTTCCAAAATCAGAAATTCAGTCGAAAAAGGTCAATTTTACACGACAGAAAAAGTATTTTACGCCAGAAAATGAAAATACTCGACGGCAAGCATAAAATATGCTGGGGTAATTCCCTCAAAAACACTGAAAGCACAATTTAAAACAGTTGTCATAAATCCTGATATTTATTAGGAATAGATATTTAAACTAAAAATCTACAGTGAAAACTACGTTCAATACACTGAGACGAAATTTGGCCTCTATTATTGCAGTAATGAAAAGCTATTCTTGTCCAAAGGCCTTAACGCTGCAGAACAACTCAGGTAAGGTATCACAACACAAAAAGCAAAGGACCTAAAGTGCAGAAATTATGCATCTAAATGACTAAATAGCCTAAATTTCACTGAAACCGACATGCAAAAATTCTGCAGCTGGCTAAATGACTGAATAGCCAAAATTTCACTAAAACAAATGTGCAAAAATTCTGCATCTACAATGGAGGTCAAAAATACTTGGGAAATTTCTAAAAAAAGCATTGAATAGTGCAATAGATCTTTAGAGGGTTTTAAAAAAGAGTCTATACGCTCCCAAGTCCCCTGTTCCCCACTCCCAAGCGCCCGCCCCCTTTCCCAAGCAATGATGAAAAAGATAAATGCCCTGAACTTGCTGTGTGGCATAGGCAAATCTCAACATTGCTTGGGAGAAGGGGGTTGCTAGCAGTGATTTTGCCCACAATTGTGGCACATGTCCCAAGATTTATGTCCCGCATTGTAGCTAATTGACTGAATAGCACAAAAATCCACTGAAACCAACATGCAAAAGTTCTCTATCTAGCTAAATGACAAAATAGCCCAAAATTCACTGAAACAGGGATTGCAAAAATTCTGCATCTAGCTAAATGACAAAATAGCCCACAATTCACTGAAACCAAGATGCAAAAATTTCGCATCTTGCTAACTGACTAAATCACCCAAAATTCACTGAAACCAAGATGCAAAAATTATGCATCTTTGTACATGTACATGACTATATAGCACAAAATTCACAAAATATCTGCTGATTTTATCAGCAAATTAACATTTTATTTGCCTTTGCATATGCAGCATAAATCTATTTACGTAACGAAAGTCTGCAGCAATCTCAGCTTTGCTGGAAAAGAAATCAAGAAGTTCCTTAAGCAGGCTTTCCCTAACCAACATTAACAAGTTTTCATTTACATTACTAACATCCTACTTTTTTCTTACTGTACAAACTACATTATTTGAAAATAGTACGCATGAAACAAAAATATCAGACAATCTCTGGGATGCCACACACACCAGTTTCAAAACTTGCTCACTTTTCCCAGGCCAAATATTACAACATACAGTAATTATCACATGTAGTAAATCTGAAGTTTTAAAATGACATTGACTATTTTTCCAAATTCAAAATCACCTTAAGTCAAAAGATAATTCTCTGAATTTTAAGAATTCTAATTCCCTTAAATTTTCTAATCTGTGGCAACCCGGCAGCTATCTAGACAATGCATAGTAAAAAATTCTGAAACTAGTATTTTTGGATTCTAAAAATGTACTATTGTTATTTTAATTTGTAATTATATATCTTTTATTGGTACTGTCCTTGCTGATGTTGCTTGACTCCACTGTCAACTTCTGGCAGACAACATGTTGATCACGTGCTCAACAAAATTGCCTGCCTTCCATTATTGAGCATGGCAAGAAATGCATTCCCTATAAGAGAGAAACATGAGGTTTGTAAGAAATATGCACATCAAATTTCCACCCTGTGTAAGGAGAGGGAAAAGGACTTTGGTGTCAGATAATGAAATGTTTAATAAGTCAATGTTTTTTTTTATTTTACAGAATAGCACTAGATGAAGATGTAAAAGATCGTTAATTCCCTTCCACATGATAATATGCTTACTAAGACAGTGGCAGATCTAGGAAAGGGGCCAAGGATGCCCAGGCCTCTACCTTATTTGTAGGCCAAAAAGAGACCCCTAGGGTGCAGAAAAATTATTTTTGGAGTTGATTGCCCCCACTCCTTTCGCATATCTGAAGGTATTGATCCACCACTGTGACATGGCTTCATAAGAATTTTGTTGTCAGCATCATTGCTAGTTAGTACAGTGTATAGGTATTGTATCAACAAACAAAATGTTTGCATCCTGGTTTCAGTGAATGTTGGGCCATTTAGTCATTTAGCAAAGTGAAGAATTTTTGCATCTTGGTTTCAGTGAATTTTGGGCTATTTTGTCACTTAGCAAGATGCAGAATTTTTGCATCTTGGGTTCAGATTGATCCTAGAAAAATTTCCACTAAATTCAAAATTTTAATTGAGAACTCTGATGTTCACGTGTAACTTAACTGTATATCAAATTGCCCTGCTGAAATAAAGGCTTTCTTCACAATACCACTTAGGTTGTTGTTGAAAATATTATGATCCACAATGAACACAATACAGACTCCGAGCCATACTCTTGTAGTCGACGGAAAAAAGGAAGTTTGGAAAAACCCATTTTAGTTTGGAACGCGTTAATCTAGGCTCTTAGACATTCTTAAAGAATTGTTAGTCCCACATGGTGGATTTTGTGTTAAAGAAACAACATTCCACCCGGCCTTCCTGGGTTAAATTGCCCTGATTTTGCGTTCGGTGAGAATGATTCTTCAAAATCATGGAGTAAATGGGCATTAATGGTCATTCTGCAAGGGCTCTTTTTTTGTCATGCACTCCTCCTGAATGGAGTTAGCAAAAACCATAATACAGTTTGAGATTTGTTTTACTTATCTTTCTAAAAAGAGAAATGCAGAGAGATTTGCCGGTGCCTCCTTCTCCTCACATGTGAAAAATCTCTTTCTCAAACTGACTGGCGTTGACGTTAACATAAACGCACTGTGACCTGGACGTATGGAAACAGTGAGAGTGGATAATTTATTATAATATATCCTTTTCTAACACTATTGTTCATTGGCATTAACCCTTTAGTTCACAATCAAACCAAAATCAAACTTCTCCTTACAATATTAATACTTCATCAAGAGAGAAGGTTATGAGAATTATTAGACTGATTATCAAAGGGAAATCGATCCCATATTAAGGTATAAGAAAATCTATTGAGATCTATCAGAGATGAGAATTGGTTTGTTGATATTGTGGCTGGTCAAGTATGGAATATTTATTAGAAGTTATATTATACATTTTTGTCACTTCAGTCTCACTGTCTCCATTTAAAATTGAGTTTTCAGTTTCTTCTCTGTGCTACAAATCACACTGGGGATTTTACACCCTCCAAGCCCTAAGGGCCGCCATCTTGTTTTTTTGCACGCAAAGCCTCATGGTCCAAAATCGCAGCAGAGGTGGGTAAGAGTTTCGGCCATTGTTTCAAAACTTGAGGTAAATATGAGTCTTGTATGGTCGCCAATGTTTACAAGCAAGGCTTGAAGTTTACAATTGGACCAAAACCATACGAAAACACGGATTCTAGACTATTTTAGCGGCAATGAAAAGTAGGTGGCTTTTACATGTTATTTGGTCGTTGTTTGAGGGATATATATATATTTTTTTGTTTGTGAATTGAACCTTTATTATTAACGTTTTCGTACACTATATATATTTTTGGCTTTTTAAGTAATACTTTGACAAAGTGAAACGATAGCAATGTTTTCTGTGTCCTTGGCCTCTGTCATGTGAAATTTGGTGCTGTGTGATTCATCCGCAGGGATTTTAGACCAAGGGCATAAAGTCAGAAAGGGAGGTCTTAACATCAGTGCTTTTGCAAGGGCTAAAAGGCTCGCGAAAGAGGAAGGGACGTGAATGCCGTAAGCAAAAGTACTCAATTCCAGACCATGAAGGAAAGCTTGACAGAAAGCTGTGCTGACATTGAAAATAAAATCCATTAAGGCGAAAGGTAAGTCATTGTCTTTTATAAAGTTGATAAAGCTGATATATTTTTAAATGAGAGGGGATTGCTTACAATAAGTTTTACTGTTAAATTTATATTTATTTATTTGCTTATTATCCATTATCCATCCTTAAGAAGATTGGTTAATAACATATTCATTTATGCACCCACTATCAAACCTTGGAAGTATGAATTTATTAAAATAATATGATTATTACATGTATAGTTTTTTATATGTTGCAGAGAGGCCTGCTTGAAAATGAAAAAGTTCATCTACCAAGAGGATCAGCACTTCAAGATCACTAGCTTTAAATATGGTAATAGTGAAGTGTTGGACCTTCCTCCAAGTTCAGGAAGAAAAAGAAGGCAGTAAACTATGGAAAGTGCTTCTAAAATTCATGGCAATCCATGATTGTCACCTTCAAAAAAAAGAAAAGTATTTTTGGCAGGGCTCTTTAATACTGTCGTAAACTATGCAACAACTAAAGAACTCACAGAAATGTCAAAGGGGTCAAAGGAAATCTATGAAAATGTAGTTCCATCTCTTGATAATAAACAGGACAACTCGGATTAATATTAATCCGTTGATTATAATAATAATAGATTATAATAGGCTTATTATAGCCCGGTAATAGATTATTATAATCCGGTAATAGATTATTATAATCCAGTAATAGCTTATTATAATCCGGTAATAGATTAAGGCACGGCAAAAAATTGGAAGGATTAGATTATTATTAATAATACAATCCGGATTAATATTTACGTCTCTTATAATCGAGATAAAATTCCCGTGAATGTTCAGAGATACTGATATACAGCTATGATGACACACGCACTGCAGACATTACACAGAACTGACGGGACATAACACTGATCACACCAGTCACATGACAATCACTTGCATATGCTAGAGCTGGTAGATACCACGATGTTGACCCTAGAAGTTAATGAATAGGAGCAAGCACCTCTGGGCCAGCGAATCCACGCACGCCTTTGATCTTTAAATAATGCCAATCTTCGGAATCTTTGGACAAAGATTAATCCTAGATAGGAAGAATATAAATACTTCGTACGATTAAAGCAATCCTATGTAGGATTAATATTTATTATATGGAAGAGATTGTTTTACTGGGAACTAAACCACTCGTAGAATCCATACACCACTGCATCCGGGACCCGAGTGGAGTATTTTCCGTATGACACGCTTGCGAGTGTCATATCGCTCATTGACGTCACGATTCGCGCCTTTTCTACTTTGTTGAATGAACTGGTTTCTTGTGTTGTTTGTTGTTAGCAAGCTTCATCAATCAGGTTTAATTTGTTTAATTAAGCGACGAAAAAGAATGAGATTTCCGAAAAACTTAAGGACAAGAACATGACAATGGAAACCTTGACGATTTCAAGGTTTTTAGAGGGAATTCAGGGACATGATATTGCTATTAACTTAAAGTTTGAGCTTCTTGACATTCAGCCACCTACCCTAGTCAATTTGCAAATGTTAAGCAGGATGATTTGACAAATGTGAATGGCATTTTGAGGAAAATAGTACATGTTCTTGGAGGCAATGGTCATATTACCAGAGAGTTAAAGTTGCTAAATTGGTTGAGAACTACAACCAAACAATTGTTGTTAACAACCCAATTAACCACCAAAGAAATCTGGTCACCAAATTCATTGCGGGTAAACATTCTAGGCAAGAGTTTGAACCTGTTTTAGGCCCTGTAGTTGACAAAGCTAAATGTGAACCATTACAGTTGGGAAATAACTGTTGGCAGCAATGGAATAAGGTAGTCATGAATATTGCACTTACCCGAACCAATCCTGCCGCTTCCATAGTCACAGTTTACTAATTGCCATTTGATTGCTGCTTTCTTAAGTATCTTCGTGCAGTAAGAAACAAGGTAAAGTTTCACAAACTGTACAAGAAAATGGTTAAGTGGTTTAGAGAGAAAAGAAAGGAGAAACCATTTGAGTGTAGATTCACTGCTGAGGAAACTGGAAAATTTTGCAGCAATGTTATGGATGTGGTCGAAGCATTAACTTCCCCAAGTGACACAGAAGCTCGGAATGTTAAGCTGTATGCTCTTGCATTTTCTGGTCTCAAACTCAGAAATGCCTTCTTACTCATGAACAGAGTAACTGTTATTGACCAAAAGGGCATTTATGACTTAGAGAAATCCTGTCAGGAGTATTTTTTTTGCAGTTCACTGTTTTCTACCAGTGTCACCCTTAGCAAGTGGACAGTGGGTTTATCTGTCCCATATCATTCCAGGTCCTTGTTCGGTGCATTTGGGAGTGGTCTGGGCATAAACACCATGCAAGGGGGGGAAGCCAAACACAAGAAACTTGCAAATTATGCAGAGTTTTCTCTTCCCAGGGAAAGATAGGAGAAGGTGTTCTTACATGAACATATGTCCCTTATCTGGCTCAGGTAATAAAACCCACATTTGGTTAAGTATTCCAAAACAAAATTGCAGTACATTCTTAAAAGGTCTTAAACCAGGGAATTTTGTTTTTGTGGTCCCCCCAAAAAACAGGATGAAACTGGGTGTAACTACTGTCAGTCACCTTTAATAGCGAAAATTGCCACACGTGTTGCAGCAAAAAAGATAACTGTTAGAATGAGACGTATAGTGGACGTATAGGTACAAGCCCACTAGGAGTTGAAGTTAAAATGTACTTGTACAAATTATGTACTTGAGGGTTGTAAGATATCTTGATGTCTATGTTAGATGACATATGTAACTTTCAGGTTGAGATACAGTTACTTCTTGTTACTTGCGACTTTAATCTTTATTGTTATAGGTACAAGCCCATTAGGTATTGATGTTTATATGTACTTGTACATTAATAATAGGATTGTTAGACATTATCTTGGAGAAATGCTAAATAAAAGTAATTCATACAAAAAAATATGTGACTATGTCACAGTTTTCCTTCAGTAACTGAACTTCAATTACATTAACAGAGAGAAAAGAGAAAATGTTCATTTAAGGAAACTATGCATTAAAGGTGGGTGGCGCTCCTGCCCACGACAAGATGCGAGAAAACGGACAACGCCAGTACCTAGACCAATTCTCTGGCCATGACCATACCAAGTTTAGTGGTTCCAGCTTGCCTGCAGGCCGAGCCAGAGCGACCAAGGCAACTGCTGGTCTCAGGGCCCCACAGCAATTCACTTTGGCCATTTCACACTTACTTGCCGGTAGATCCGGTGGGTAGCGCTCCGGTCCAAGACAAAATACGAGAAAACGGACAACGCTAGTACCTAGACCAATCGCCTGGCCATGATCATGCCAAGTTTGGTTGTTCCAGCTTGCCTGCACGCCGAGCCAGAGTGACCAAGGCAACTGCTGGTCTCAGGGGCCTACAGCAATTCACTATGGCCATTTCACACTTACTTGCCGGTAGATCCGGTGGGTGGCGCTCCGGCCCACGATAAGATACGAGGAAACGGACAACCCCAGTTCCTAGACAAATGCTTTGGCCATTACCATGCCAAGTTTCGTGGCTCCAGCTTCCCTACAGGCCGAGCCAGAGTGACCAAGGCAACTGCTGGTCACAGGGGCCTACAGCATTTCACTTTGGCCATTTCACACTTACTTGCCGGTAGATCCGGTGGCTGGCGCTCCGGCCCACGACAAGATACGAGGATACGAACAACGCCAGTACCTAGACCCATCCTCTGGCCATGACCATGCCAAGTTTGGTTGTTCCAAATTTCCTGCAGGCCGGGCCAGAGCGACCAAGGCAACTGCTTGTCTCAGGGGCCTACAGCAATTCACTTTGGCCATTTCACACTTACCTGCCGGTAGATCCGGTGGGTAACGCTCCTGCCCACGACGAGATACGAGAAAACGGACAAGTTCAGTACCTAGACCAATCCTCTGGCCATGATCATGAGAAGTTTGGTGGCTCCAGCTTGCCTGCAGGCGGAGCCAGAGCGACCAAGGCAACGGCTGGTCTCAGCGGCCAACAGCAATTCACTTGGGCCATTTCACACTTACTTGCGATAAAATCCGGTGGATGGCGCTCCGGCCCACGACCAGATACGAGAAAACAGACAACGCCAGTACCTAGACAAATGCTTTGGCCATTATCATGCCAAGTTTGGAGGCTCCAGCTTTCCTACAGGCCGAGCCAGAGTGACCAAGGCAACTCCGGTCACAGGGGCCTACAGCATTTCACTTTGGCCATTTCACACTTACTTGCCGGTAGATCCGGTGGGTGGCGCTCCGGTCCACGACAAGATACGAGGAAACGGACAACGCCAGTACCTAAACCCATCCTCTGGCCATGATCATGCCAAGTTTGGTTGTTCCAGCTTTCCTGCAGGCCGGGCCAGAGCGACCAAAGCAACTGCTTGTCTCAGGGGCCTACAGCAATTCACTTTGGCCATTTCACACTTACATGCCGGTAGATTCGGTAGGTAACGCTCCGCCCCACGACAAGATACGAAAAAACGGACAACGTCAGTACCTAGACCAATCATCTGGCCATGACCATGAGAAGTTTGGTGGCTCCAGCTTGCCTGCAGGCGGAGCCAGAGCGACCAAGGCAACGGCTGGTCTCAGCGGCCTACAGCAATTCACTTTGGCCATTTCACACTTACTTGCCGGTAGATCCGGTGGATGGCGCTCCGGCCCACGACAAGATACGAGAAAACCGACAACGCCACTACCTAGACCAATTCTCTGGCCATGACCATGTCAAGTTTGGTGGTTCCAGATTGCCTGCAGGGCGAGCCAGAGCGACCAAGGCAACTGCTTGTCTCAGTGGCACCGTCCACTATACACGGTACACTGTACTCTGTGCACTGTGCACTATACACTGTACACTCTACACTGTGCACTATAGACGGTACATTGTACTCTGTGCACTTTGCACTATACACGGTACACTGTACTCTATGCACTATACACGGTACACTGTACTCTGTGCACTGTGCCCTATACAAGGTACACTGTACTCTGTGCACTGTGCACTGTTTTCTAATACACGGTACACTGTACTCTGTGCACTATACACAGTACACTGTACTCTGTGCACTGTGCACTATAAACGGTACACTGTACTCTGTGCACTATACACGGTACACTGTACTCTGTGCACTGTGTACTATACACGGTACACTGTACTCTGTTCACTATACATGGTACACTGTGCACTGTGCACTATACACGGTACACTGTACTCTGTGCACTGTCCACTATACACAGTACCCTGTACTCTGTGCACTATCCACGGTACACTGTACTCTGTGCCCTGTGCACTATACGTGGTACACTGTACTCTGTGCACTGTGCACTATACACGGTACACTGTACTCTGTGCACTGTGCACTGTGCACTATACACGGTACACTGTACTCTGTGCACTGTGCACTATACACGGTACACTGTACTCTGTGCACTGTGCACTATACACGGTACACTGTACTCTGTGTGCTGTGCACTATACACGGTACACTGTACGCTGTGCACTGTGCACTATAAACGGTACAGTGTACTCTGTGCACTGTGCACTATACACAGTACACTGTACTCTGCACTATACACGGTACACTGTACTCTATGCCCTGTGCACTAAACACGGTACACTGTACTCTGTGCACTGTGCACTATACACGGTACACTGTACTATGTGCACTGTGCACTATACACAGTACACTGTACTCTGTGCACTGTGCACTAAACACGGTACACTGTACTCTGTGCACTATACACGGTACACTGTACTATGTTCACTATACACGGTACACTGTACTCTGTGCACTGTACTCTGTGCACTGTACTCTGTGCACTGTACACTATACACGGTACACTGTACTCTGTGCACTATACACGGTACACTGTACTCTGTGCACTGTGCACTATACACGGTACACTGTACTCTGTGCACTGTGCACTATACACGGTACACTGTACTCTGTTCACTGTGCACTATACACGGTACACTGTACTCTGTGCACTGTGCACTATACACGGTACACTGCACGCTGTGCTCTGAGCACTATACACGGTACACTGTACTCTGTGCACTGTGCACCATACACGGTACACTGTACTCTGTAAACAATACACGGTACACTGTACTCTCTTCACTGTGCACTATACACGGTACACTGTACTCTGTGCACTGTACACCATACACGGTACACAGTACTCTGTGCACTATACACGGTACACTGTACCCTGTGCGCTGTGCACTATACACGGTACACTGTACTCTGTGCACTGTACTCTGCACTATAAACGGTACACTGTACTCTATGCCCTGTGCACTAAACACGGTACACTGTACTCTGTGCACTGTGCACTATACACGGTACACTGTACCCTGTGCACTGTGTACTATACAGGGTACACTGTACTCTGTGCACTGTGAACTATACACGGTACACTGTACTCTGTGCACTATACACGGCACACTGTACTCTGTTCACTATACACGCTACACTGTACTCTGTGCACTGTACACCATACACGGTACACAGTACTCTGTGCACTATACACGGTACACTGTACTCTGTGCGCTGTGCACTATACACGGTACACTGTACTCTGTGCACTGTGCACTGTGCACTATACACGGTACACTGTACTCTGTGCACTGTGCACTGTGCACTATACACGGTACACTGTACTCTGTGCACTGTGCACTATACACGGTACACTGGACTCAGTGCACTGTGCTCTATACACGGTACACTGTACTCTGTGCACTGTGCACTATACACGGTACACTGTACTCTGTGCACTATACACGGTACACTGTACTCTTTGCACTATACACGGTACACTGTACTCTGTGCACTATACACGGTAAACTGTACTCTCTGCACTGTGCACTATGCACGGTACACTGTACTCTGTGCACTGTGCACTATACACGGTACACTCTACTCTGTGCACTATACACGGTACACTGTACTCTGTGGACTATACACGGTACACTGTGCTCTGAGCACTATACACGGTACACTGTACTCTGTGCACTGTGCACCATACACGGTACACTGTACTCTGTGAACAATACACGGTACACTGTACTCTCTGCACTGTGCACTATACACGGTACACTGTACTCTGTGCACTGTACACCATACACGGTACACAGTACTCTGTGCACTATACACGGTACACTGTACTCTGTGCACTGTGCACTATACACGGTATAGTAGTATATACGGTATATACACGGTATATACACGGTATATACACGGTATATACACTGTACTCTGTGCGCTGTGCGCTATACACGGTACACTGTACTCTGTGCACTGTGCACTGTGCTCTATACACGGTACACTGTACTCTGTGCACTGTGCACTATACACGGTACACTGTACTCTGTGCACTATACACGGTACACTGTACTCTTTGCACTATACACGGTACACTGTTCTCTGTGCACTATACACGGTACACTGTACTCTCTGCACTGTGCACTCTGCACGGTACACTGTACTCTGTGCACTGTGCACTATACACGGTACACTCTACTCTGTGCACTATACACGGTACACTGTACTCTGTGCACTATACCCGGTACACTGTACTCTGTGCACTGTGCACCATACACGGTACACTGTACTCTGTGCACAATACACGGTACACTGTACTCTCTGCACTGTGCACTATACACGGTACACTGTACTCTGTGCACTAGACACGGTACACTGTACTCTGTGCACTACACAGCTGGCTTTTTGCGCTGCTTGCAAAAGCCAAAATTGTGGTTTGAAACCAAACTCGTGGAATTCGATCCCAAGGGTGTTTTTTCGTTTCGCCCCGATGGGGAATCTCAAAAAAACGAGTTTTGAACGCAATTGGACGACCTTCGTCAACCCAGCGTTTTCCGCTACTTGGTAAATCCACCCCAAAATGGTGGTATGAAACCGACCTCGTGGAATTCGATCCCAAGGGTGTTTTTTTTGTTTTGCCCCGATGGGGATAGTCGAAAAAACGAGTTTTGAACGCAATTGGACGACCTTCGTCAACCCGGCGTTTTGCGCTGCTGGGAAAAGCCCACCCAAAATGGTGGTATGAAGCCGACCTCGTGGAATTCGATCCAAAGGGTGTTTTTTCGTTTCGCCCCGATGGGGAAACTCGAAAAAACGAGTTTTCAACGCAATTGGACGACATTCGTCAACCCGCCTTTTTGCACTGCTTGCAAAAGCCCAGCAAAAATGGTGGTATGAAACCGACCTCGTGGAATTTGATCCCAAGGGTGTTTTTTTGTTCCGTCCCGATGGGGAAACTCGACAAAACGAGTTTTCAACCCAATTGGACGACCTTGGTCAAACCGGCGTTTTGCGCTGCTTGGAAAATCCCACCCAAAATGGTGGTATGAAACGGACCTCGTGGAATTCGATCCAAAGGGTGTTTTTTCGTTTCGCCCCGATGGGGAAACTCGAAAAAACGAGTTTTCAACGCAATTGGACGACATTCGTCAACCCGCCTTTTTGCACTGCTTGCAAAAGCCCAGCAAAAATGGTGGTATGAAACCGACCTCGTGGAATTTGATCCCAAGGGTGTTTTTTTGTTCCGTCCCGATGGGGAAACTCGACAAAACGAGTTTTCAACCCAATTGGACGACCTTGGTCAAACCGGCGTTTTGCGCTGCTTGGAAAATCCCACCCAAAATGGTGGTATGAAACGGACCTCGTGGAATTCGATCACAAGGGTGTTTTTTCGTTTCGCCCCGATGGGGAAACTCGACGAAACGAGTTTTCAACGCAATTGGACGACCTTCGTCAACCCGGCTTTTTGCACTGCATCCAAAAGCCCAGAAAAAATGGTGGTATGAAACCGACCTCATGGAATTTGATCCCAAGGGTTTTTTTTTGTTTCCCCCTGATGGGGGAACTCGACAAAACGAGTTTTCAACCCAACTGGAAGACCTTCGTCAACCCGGCGTTTTCCGCTGCTTGGTAAGTCCAACCCAAAATGGTGGTATGAAACCGACCTCGTGGAATTCGATCCCAAGTGTGTTTTTTCGTTTCGCTCCGATGGGGAAAGTCGAAAAAACGAGTTTTCAACCCAATTGGAAGGACTTCGTCATCCCGGCGTTTTCCGCTGCTTCGTAAAGCCCACCCAAAATGGTGGCAACTGCTGGTCTAAGGGGCCTACAGCAATTCACTTTGGCCATTTCACACTAACTAGCCAGAGCGACCAAGGCAACTGCTGGTCTAAGGGGCCTACAGCAATTCACTTTGGCCATTTCACACTAACTTGGCGGTAGATCATGTCGGCGCACCGCCGACCCTTGATAAGATACGATCAAACGGACAACGGCAGCACCTAGATCAATCCCCTGGCCAAGCCCGTGCCAGGTTTGGTGGCTCCAGCTTGCCTACAGGCCGAGCCATTGCGACCAAGGCAACTGCTTGTCTAAGGGGCCTACAGCAATTCGCTTTGGCCATTTCACACTAACTTGGCGGTAGATCATGTCGGTGCACCGCCGACCTTTGATAACGTACGATCAAACGGACAACGGCAGCACCTAGACCGATCCCCTGGCCATGCCCGTGCCAAATTTGGTGGCTCCAGCTTGCCTGCAGGCCGAGCCAGAGCGACCAAGGCAACTGCTGGTCTAAGGGGCCTACAGCAATTCACTTTGGCCATTTCACACTAAGTTGGCGGTAGCTCATGTCGGTGTACCGCAGACCCTTGATAAGGTACGATCAAACGGAGAACGGCACCACCTAGACCGATCACCTGGCCATGCCCGTGCCAAGTTTGGTGGCTTCAGCTTGCCTGCAGGCCTAGCCAGAGGGACCAAGGCAACAGCTGGTCTAAGGGGCCTACAGCAATTCACTTTGGCCATTTCACACTAACTTGGCGGTAGATCATGTCGGTGCACCGCACACCCTTGATAAGGTACGATCAAACGGAGACCGGCAGCTCCTAGACCGATCCCCTGGCCATGCCCGTGCCAAGTTTGGTGGCTGCAGCTTGCCTGCAGGCCGAGCCAGAGCGACCAAGGCAACTGCTGGTCTAATTGGCCTACAGCAATTCACTTTGGCCATTTCACACTAACTTGGCGGTAGATCATGTCGGCGCACCGCCGACCCTTGATAAGGTACGATCAAACAGACAACGGCAGCGCCTAGACCGATCCCCTGGCCATGCCCGTGCCATGTTTGGTGGCTCAAGCTTGCCTGCAGGCCGAGCCAGAGCGACAAAGACAACTGCTGGTCTCAGGGGCCTACAGCAATTCACTTTGGCCATTTCACACTAACTTGGCGGTAGATCATGTCGGTGCACCGCCGACCCTTGATAAGGTACGATCAAACGGACAACGGCAGCTCCTAGACCAATCACCTGGCCATGCCCGTGCCAAGTTTGGTGGCTTCAGCTTGCCAGCAGGCCGAGCCAGAGCGACCAAGGCAACTGCTGGTCTAAGGGGCCTACAGCAATTCACTTTGGCCATTTCACACAAACTTGGCGGTAGATCATGTCGGTGCACCGCCGACCCTTGATAAAGTACGATCAAACGGACAACGGCAGCACCTCCACCGATCTCCTGGCCAGGCTCGTGCCAAGTTTGGTGGCTCCAGCTTGCCTGCAGGCCGAGCCAGAGCGACCAAGGCAACTGCTGGTCTAAGGGGCCTACAGCAATTCACTTTGGCCATTTCACACTAACTTGGCGGTAGATCATGTCGGCGCACCGCCGACCCTTGATAAGGTACGATCAAACGGACAACGGCAGCTACTAGACCGATCCCCTGGCCATGTCCGTGCCAAGTTTGGTGGCTTCACCTTGCCTGCAGGCCGAGCCAGAGCGACCAAGGCAACTGCTGGTCTAAGGGGCCTACAGCAATTCACTTTGGCCATTTCACACTAACTTGGAGGTAGAGCATGTCGGTGCACCGCCGACCCTTGATAAGGTACGATCAAACGGACAACGGCAGCACATCCACCGATCTCCTGGCCATGTCCGTGCCAAGTTTGGTGGCTCCAGCTTGCCTGCAGGCCGAGCCAGAGCGACAAAGACAACTGCTGTTCTCAGGGGCCTACAGCAATTCACTTTGGCCATTTCACACTAACTTGGCGGTAGATCATGTCGGTGCACCGCCGACCCTTGATAAGGTATGATCAAACGGACAACGGCAGCTCCTAGACCGATCCCCTGGCCATGCCCGTGCCAAGTTTGGTGGCTTCAGCTTGCCTGCAGGCCGAGCCAGAGCGACCAAGGCAACACCTGGTCTAAGGGGCCTACAGCAATTCACTTTGGGCATTTCACACTAACTTGGCGGTAGATCATGTCGGTGCACCGCCGACCCTTGATAAGGTACGATCAAACGGACAACGGCAGCTCCTAGACCGATCCCCTGGCCATATCCGTGCCAAGTTTGGTGGCTTCAGCCTTCCAGCAGGCCGAGCCAGAGCGACCAAGGAAACTGCTGGTCTAAGGGGCCTACAGCAATTCACTTTGGCCATTTCACACTAACTTGGCGGTAGATCATGTCGGTGCACCGCCGACCCTTGATAAGGTACGATCAAACGGACAACGGCAGCTCCTAGACCGATCCCCTGGCCATATCCGTGCCAAGTTTGGTGGCTTCAGCCTTCCAGCAGGCCGAGCCAGAGCGACCAAGGAAACTGCTGGTCTAAGGGGCCTACAGCAATTCACTTTGGCCATTTCACACTAACTTGGCGGTAGATCATGTCGGTTCACCGCCGACCCTTGATAAGGTACGATCAAACGGACAACGGCAGCACCTATACCAATCTCCTGGCCATGCCCGTGCCAAGTTTGGTTGCTCCAGCTTGCCTGCAGGCCGAGCCAGAGCGACCAAGGCAACTGCTGGTCTAAGGGGCCTACAGCAATTCACTTTGGCCATTTCACACTAACTTGGCAGTAGATTATGTCGGCGCACCGCCGACCCTTGATAACGTACGATCAAACAGACAACGGCAGCACCTAGACCGATCTCCTGGCCATGCCCGTGCCATGTTTGGTGGCTTCAGCTTGCCTGCAGGCCGAGCCAGAGCGACCAAGGCAACTGTTGGTCTAAGGGGCCTACAGCAATTCACTTTGGCCATTTCAGACTAACTTGGCGGTAGATCATGTCGGTGCACCGCCGACCCTTGATAAGGTACGATCAAACGGACAACGGCAGCACCTAGACCGATCCCCTGGCCATGCCCGTGCGATGTTTGGTGGCTCCAGCTTGCCTGGAGGCCGAGCCAGAGCGACAAAGACAACTGCTGGTCTCAGGGGCCTACAGCAGTTCACTTTGGCCATTTCACACTTAATTGGTGGTAGATCATGTCGGTTCCCCGCCGGCCCACGACCAGTTAGGAGGGAACGGACAAAGGCAGCACTTCGCCCGATCATCTGGCCATGGGCATGCCAATTTGGGTGGCTCCAGCTTGCCTGCAGGCTGAGCCAGGGCATCCAAGGCTACTGCCGGTATAAGGGGCCTACAGCAATTCACTTTGCCCATTCCACACTTACTTGGCGGTAGATCATGTCGGCGCCCCGCCGGCCCACGACAAACTAAGAGGGAACGGACAACCGCAGAACCTCGACCGATGCTCTGGCCATGGGCATGTCAAGTTTGGTGGCTCCAGCTTGCCTGCAGGCCGAGCCAGAGCGACCAAGGCAACTGCCCTTCTAAGGGGCTCAGGGCAATTAACGTTGGTAATTTAACACTTACTTAGAATTCGATCATTTTTTAGTCACGCCTGTCCACGACAAGATTCGATAAAACGGACAACGGCAGCACCTAGACCGATCTCCTGGCCATGTAAATGCCGAGTTTGGTGGCTGTAGCTGGCATGCAGGCCGACCTACAGCGACCAAAGCAGCTGCGGGTCTAAGGGGCTTACAGCAATTCACTTTGGCCATTTCACACTTACTTGGTGGTTGTTCATGTCGGAGCCGCGCCCACCCACAACAAGATACCAAAGTTACTGGCGCGCAAACGGTCCTGAAGGGCGGCTTATACCTGAAGTCTGTGGTAATTTTTCCCCAACCCTGTACCCTAACCCTGTACTTGTGGTATACTTTTCTGTGTCCCTTTTCAATGATCCTAATCAGTTTTAGGGTTAGGGGTCGTAGTCAATTAAAGTTTGCAAGTTAAAAAGAACTAAGATAAATATGGTTTAGTCTCTGATTAACATTACAACCAACATTCACTATAGGATTAAAGATTTATAAGTAGAATCAGATTCAAATTTTAAAATCTCTTATTCAATCGTTTTTAAAGTTTTCTCTTTAAGAATGAGATTTGAAGTCAGAATCGGATTCAAATTTAAAAATGTCATAATTCGTTCGTTTTTTAAATTTTTTACTTTTGGAATAAGATTTTACATCAGAACCAGATTCAAATTTTTTCAATGTCTTATTTCGTTCATTTTTTGAGTATTTTCAATATTGCTCTTTGCTTGAATCTAGCCTTATCCTCTGCCTTGCTTGCAAACCGATCCAGAGCGACCAAGGCAATTGGTGGTCCTAGTTTGAAGATTTAGTCCCTATGACTTACTGGGCTAACTAGGCACCCTCACTTCCCCGAGTAAAACGTAAATTCAACTGTTACAAGACAAACCCCGAGGAGTTCTGGCATCGAAAAATTACCACAGACTTCAGGTATAAGCCGCCCTTCAGGACCGTTTGCGCGCCAGTAACTTTGGTATCTTGTTGTGGGTGGGCGCGGCTCCGACATGAACAACCACCAAGTAAGTGTGAAATGGCCAAAGTGAATTGCTGTAAGCCCCTTAGACCCGCAGCTGCTTTGGTCGCTGTAGGTCGGCCTGCATGCCAACTACAGCCACCAAACTCGGCATTTACATGGCCAGGAGATCGGTCTAGGTGCTGCCGTTGTCCGTTTTATCGAATCTTGTCGTGGACAGGCGTGACTAAAAAATGATCTAATTCCAAGTAAGTGTTAAATGGCCAACGTTAATTGCCCTGAGCCCCTTAGAAGGGCAGTTGCCTTGGTCGCTCTGGCTCGGCCTGCAGGCAAGCTGGAGCCACCAAACTTGACATGCCCATGGCCAGAGCATCGGTCGAGGTTCTGCGGTTGTCCGTTCCCTCTTAGTTTGTCGTGGGCCGGCGGGGCGCCGACATGATCTACCGCCAAGTAAGTGTGAAATGGGCAAAGTGAATTGCTGTAGGCCCCTTATACCGGCAGTAGCCTTGGTTGCCCTGGCTCAGCCTGCAGGCAAGCTGGAGCCACCCAAATTGGCATGCCCATGGCCAGATGATCGGGCGAAGTGCTGCCTTTGTCCGTTCCCTCCTAACTTGTCGTGGGCCGGCGGGGAACCGACATGATCTACCACCAATTAAGTGTGAAATGGCCAAAGTGAACTGCTGTAGGCCCCTGAGACCAGCAGTTGTCTTTGTCGCTCTGGCTCGGCCTCCAGGCAAGCTGGAGCCACCAAACATCGCACGGGCATGGCCAGGGGATTGGTCTAGGTGCTGCCGTTTTCCGTTTGATCGTATCTTTTCAAGGGTCGGCGGTGCCCCGACATGATCTACCGCCAAGTTAGTGTGAAATGGCCAAAGTGAATTGCTGTAGGCCCCTTAGACAAGCAGTTTCCTTGGTCGCTCTGGCTCGGCCTGCAGACAAGCTGGAGCCACCATACTTGGCACGGGCATGGCCAGGAGATCGGTCTAGGTGCTGCCGTTGTCCGTTTGATCGTACGTTATCAAAGGTCGGCGGTGCACCGACATGATCTACCGCCAAGTTAGTGTGAAATGGCCAAAGCGAATTGCTGTTGGCCCCTTAGACCTCCAGTTGCCTTGGTCACCCTGGCTCGGCCTGTAGGCAAGCTGGAGCCACCAAACTTAGCACGGGCTTGGCCAGGGGATCGGTCTAGGTGCTGCCGTTTTCTGGTTGATCGTATCTTTTTAAGGGTCGGCGGTGCACCGACATGATCTACCGCCAAGTTAGTGTGAAATGGCCAAAGCGAATTGCTGTAGGCCCCTTAGACCACCAGTTGCCTTGGTCGCCCTGGCTCGGCCTGTAGGCAAGCTGGAGCCACCAAACTTAGCACGGGCTTGGCCAGGGGATCGGTCTAGGTGCTGCCGTTTTCCGTTTGATCGTATCTTTTCAAGGGTCGGCGGTGCCCCGAAATGATCTACCGCCAAGTTAGTGTGAAATGGCCAAAGTGAATTGCTGTAGGCCCCTTAGACAAGCAGTTTCCTTGGTCGCTCTGGCTCGGCCTGCAGACAAGCTGGAGCCACCATACTTGGCACGGGCATGGCCACAGGACCGGTCTAGGTGCTGCCGTTGTCCGTTTGATCGTACCTTATCAAGGGACGGCGGTGCGCCGACATGATCTAGCGCCAAGTTAGTGTGAAATGGCCAAAGTGAATTGCTGTAGGCCCCTTAGACCAGCAGTTGCCTTGGTAAATCTGCCTCGGCCTACAGGCAAGCTGGAGCCACCAAACTTGGCACGGGCATGGCCAGGGGATCGGTCTAGGTGCTGCCTTGTCCGTTTGATCGTACGTTATCAAAGGTCGGCGGTGCACCGACATGATCTACCGCCAAGTTAGTGTGAAATGGCCAAAGCGAATTGCTGTAGGCCCCTTAGACAACTAGTTGCCTCGGTCGCCCTGGCTCGGCCTGTAGGCAAGCTGGAGCCACCAAACTTAGCACGGGCTTGGCCAGGGGATCGGTGTAGGTGCTGCCGTTTTCCGTTTGATCGTACCTTATCAAGGGTCGGCGGTGCACCGACATGATCTACCGCCAAGTTATTGTGAAATGGCCAAAGCGAATTGCTGTAGGCCCCTTAGACCACCAGTTGCCTTGGTCGCCCTGGCTCGGGCTGTAGGCAAGCTGGAGCCACCAAACTTAGCACGGGCTTGGCCAGGGGATCGGTGTAGGTGCTGCCGTTTTCCGTTTGATCGTACCTTATCAAGGGTTGGCGGTGTACCGACATGATCTACCGCCAAGTTAGTGTGAAATGGCCAAAGCGAATTGCTGTAGGCCCCTTAGACAACCAGTTGCCTTGGTCGCCCTGGCTCGGCCTGTAGGCAAGCTGGAGCCACCAAACTTAGCACGGGCTTGGCCAGGGGATCGGTAGAGGTGCTGCCGTTTTCTGTTTGATCATATCTTTTTAAGGGTCGGCGGTGCACCGACATGATCTACCGCCAAGTTAGTGTGAAATGGCCAAAGCGAATTGCTGTAGGCCCCTTAGACCACCAGTTGCCTTGGTCGCCTTGGCTCGGCCTGTAGGCAAGCTGGAGCCACCAAACTTAGCACGGGCTTGGCCAGGGGATAGGTCTAGGTGCTGCCGTTTTCCGTTTGATCGTACCTTATCAAGGGTTGGCGGTGCACCGACATGATCTACCGCCAAGTAAGTGTGAAATGGCCAAAGTGAATTGCTGTAGGCCCCATAGACCAGCAGTTCGCTTGGTCGCTCTGGCTCGGCCTGCAGGCAAGCTGCAGCCACCAAACTTGGAGTGGGCATCGCCAGAGCATCGGTCCAGGTGCTTTTGTTGTCCGTTTCATCGTATCTTGTCCTGGCCCGGCGCGTCACACCAATGATCTACCGCCAAGTTAGTGTGAAATGGCCAAAGTAAATTGCTGTAGAGATCAGCAGTTGCCTTGGTCGCTCTGGCTCGGCCTGCCTGCAAGCTGCAGCCACCAAACTTGGCGTGGACATGGCCAGAGCATCGGTCCAGGTGCTGCCGTTGTCGGTTTCATCGTATCTTGTCGTGGGCAGGCGCGTCACACCAATGATCTACCGCCAACTAAGTGTGAAATGGCCTTAGTGAATTGCTGTAGAGATCAGCAGTTTGCTTGGTCGCTCTGGCTCGACCTGCAGGCAAGCTGAAGCCACCAAACTTGGCGTGAGCATGGTTAGAACATCGGCCCAGGTGCTGCTGTTGTCCGCTTCATCGTATGTTGTCGTGGGCCGGCGCGTCACACCAATGATCTACCGCCAAGTTAGTGTGAAATGGCCAAAGTCAATTGCTGTAGAGACCAGCAGTTGCCTTGGTCGCTCTGGCTCGGCCTGCAGGCAAGCTGCAGCCACCAAACTTGGCATGGGCATGGCCAGGGGATGGGTCTAGGTGCTGCCGTTGTCCGTTTGATCGTAGCCTATCAAGGGTTGGCGGGGCGCCGACTTGATCTACCGCCAAGTTAGTGTGAAATGGCCAAAGTCAATTGCTGTAGAGACCAGCAGTTGCCTTGGTCGCTCTGGCTCGGCCTGCAGGCAAGCTGCAGCCACCAAACTTGGCATGGGCATGGCCAGGGGATGGGTCTAGGTGCTGCCGTTGTCCGTTTGATCGTAGCCTATCAAGGGTCGGCGGGGCGCCGACTTGATCTACCGCCAAGTTAGTGTGAAATGGCCAAAGTCAATTGCTGTAGAGACCAGCAGTTGCCTTGGTCGCTCTGGCTCGGCCTGCAGGCAAGCTGCAGCCACCAAACTTGGCATGGGCATGGCCAGGGGATGGGTCTAGGTGCTGCCGTTGTCCGTTTGATCGTAGCCTATTAAGGGTCGGCGGGGCGCCGACTTGATCTACCGCCAAGTTAGTGTGAAATGGCCAAAGTCAATTGCTGTAGAGACCAGCAGTTGCCTTGGTCGCTCTGGCTCGGCCTGCAGGCAAGCTGCAGCCACCAAACTCGGCATGGGCATGGCCAGGGGATGGGTCTAGGTGCTGCCGTTGTCCGTTTGATCGTAGCCTATCAAGGGTCGGCGGGGCGCCGACTTGATCTACCGCCAAGTTAGTGTGAAATGGCCAAAGTCAATTGCTGTAGAGACCAGCAGTTGCCTTGGTCGCTCTGGCTCGGCCTGCAGGCAAGCTGCAGCCACCAAACTTGGCATGGGCATGGCCAGGAGATGGGTCTAGGAGCTGCCGTTGTCCGTTTGATCGTAGCCTATCAAGGGTCGGCGGCGCGCCGACTTGATCTACCGCCAAGTTAGTGTGAAATGGCCAAAGTCAATTGCTGTAGAGACCAGCAGTTGCCTTGGTCGCTTTGGCTCGGCCTGCAGGCAAGCTGCAGCCACCAAACTCGGCATGGGCATGGCCAGGGGATGGGTCTAGGTGCTGCCGTTGTCCGTTTGATCGTAGCCTATCAAGGGTCGGCGGGGCGCCGACTTGATCTACCGCCAAGTTAGTGTGAAATGGCCAAAGTCAATTGCTGTAGAGACCATCAGTTGCCTTGGTCGCTCTGGCTCGGCCTGCAGGCAAGCTGCAGCCACCAAACTTGGCATGGGCATGGCCAGGGGATGGGTCTAGGTGCTGCCGTTGTCCGTTTGATCGTAGCCTATCAAGGGTCGGCGGGGCGCCGACTTGATCTACCGCCAAGTTAGTGTGAAATGGCCAAAGTCAATTGCTGTAGAGGCCAGCAGTTGCCTTGGTCGCTCTGGCTCGGCCTGCAGGCAAGCTGCCGCCACCAAACTTGGCATGGGCATGGCCAGGGGATGGGTCTAGGTGCTGCCGTTGTCCGTTTGATCGTAGCCTATCAAGGGTCGGCGGGGCGCCGACTTGATCTACCGCCAAGTTAGTGTGAAATGGCCAAAGTCAATTGCTGTAGAGGCCAGCAGTTGCCTTGGTCGCTCTGGCTCGGCCTGCAGGCAAGCTGCCGCCACCAAACTTGGCATGGGCATGGCCAGGGGATGGGTCTAGGTGCTGCCGTTGTCCGTTTGATCGTAGCCTATCAAGGGTCGGCGGGGCGCCGACTTGATCTACCGCCAAGTTAGTGTGAAATGGCCAAAGTCAATTGCTGTAGAGACCAGCAGTTGCCTTGGTCGCTCTGGCTCGGCCTGCAGGCAAGCTGCAGCCACCAAACTTGGCATGGGCATGGCCAGGGGATGGGTCTAGGTGCTGCCGTTGTCCGTTTGATCGTAGCCTATCAAGGGTCGGCGGGGCGCCGACTTGATCTACCGCCAAGTTAGTGTGAAATGGCCAAAGTCAATTGCTGTAGAGACCAGCAGTTGCCTTGGTCGCTCTGGCTCGGCCTGCAGGCAAGCTGCAGCCACCAAACTTGGCACGGGCATGGCCAGGGGATCGGTCTAGGTGCTGCCGTTGTCCGTTTGATGGTCGCTCATCAAGGGTTGCCGGGGCGCCGACATGATCTACCGCCAAGTTAGTGTGAAATGGCCAAAGTGAATTGCTGTAGGCCCCTTAGACCAGCAGTGTCCTTGGTCGCTCTGGCTCGGCCTGCAGGCAAGCTGCAGCCACCAAACTTGGCACGGGCATGGCCAGGGGATCGGTCTAGGTGCTGCCGTTGTCCGTTTGATGGTCGCTCATCAAGGGTCGCCGGGGCGCCGACATGATCTACCGCCAAGTTAGTGTGAAATGGCCAAAGTGAATTGCTGTAGGCCCCTTAGACCAGCAGTGTCCTTGGTCGCTCTGGCTCGGCCTGCAGGCAAGCTGCAGCCACCAAACTTGGCACGGGCATGGCCAGGGGATCGGTCTAGGTGCTGCCGTTGTCCGTTTGATGGTCGCTCATCAAGGGTCGCCGGGGCGCCGACATGATCTACCGCCAAGTTAGTGTGAAATGGCCAAAGTGAATTGCTGTAGGCCCCTTAGACCAGCAGTGTCCTTGGTCGCTCTGGCTCGGCCTGCAGGCAAGCTGCAGCCACCAAACTTGGCACGGGCATGGCCAGGGGATCGGTCTAGGTGCTGCCGTTGTCCGTTTGATGGTCGCTCATCAAGGGTCGCCGGGGCGCCGACATGATCTACCGCCAAGTTAGTGTGAAATGGCCAAAGTGAATTGCTGTAGGCCCCTTAGACCAGCAGTGTCCTTGGTCGCTCTGGCTCGGCCTGCAGGCAAGCTGCAGCCACCAAACTTGGCACGGGCATGGCCAGGGGATCGGTCTAGGTGCTGCCGTTGTCCGTTTGATGGTCGCTCATCAAGGGTCGCCGGGGCGCCGACATGATCTACCGCCAAGTTAGTGTGAAATGGCCAAAGTGAATTGCTGTAGGCCCCTTAGACCAGCAGTGTCCTTGGTCGCTCTGGCTCGGCCTGCAGGCAAGCTGCAGCCACCAAACTTGGCACGGGCATGGCCAGGGGATCGGTCTAGGTGCTGCCGTTGTCCGTTTGATGGTCGCTCATCAAGGGTCGCCGGGGCGCCGACATGATCTACCGCCAAGTTAGTGTGAAATGGCCAAAGTGAATTGCTGTAGGCCCCTTAGACCAGCAGTGTCCTTGGTCGCTCTGGCTCGGCCTGCAGGCAAGCTGCAGCCACCAAACTTGGCACGGGCATGGCCAGGGGATCGGTCTAGGTGCTGCCGTTGTCCGTTTGATGGTCGCTCATCAAGGGTCGCCGGGGCGCCGACATGATCTACCGCCAAGTTAGTGTGAAATGGCCAAAGTGAATTGCTGTAGGCCCCTTAGACCAGCAGTGTCCTTGGTCGCTCTGGCTCGGCCTGCAGGCAAGCTGCAGCCACCAAACTTGGCACGGGCATGGCCAGGGGATCGGTCTAGGTGCTGCCGTTGTCCGTTTGATGGTCGCTCATCAAGGGTCGCCGGGGCGCCGACATGATCTACCGCCAAGTTAGTGTGAAATGGCCAAAGTGAATTGCTGTAGGCCCCTTAGACCAGCAGTGTCCTTGGTCGCTCTGGCTCGGCCTGCAGGCAAGCTGCAGCCACCAAACTTGGCACGGGCATGGCCAGGGGATCGGTCTAGGTGCTGCCGTTGTCCGTTTGATGGTCGCTCATCAAGGGTCGCCGGGGCGCCGACATGATCTACCGCCAAGTTAGTGTGAAATGGCCAAAGTGAATTGCTGTAGGCCCCTTAGACCAGCAGTGTCCTTGGTCGCTCTGGCTCGGCCTGCAGGCAAGCTGCAGCCACCAAACTTGGCACGGGCATGGCCAGGGGATCGGTCTAGGTGCTGCCGTTGTCCGTTTGATGGTCGCTCATCAAGGGTCGCCGGGGCGCCGACATGATCTACCGCCAAGTTAGTGTGAAATGGCCAAAGTGAATTGCTGTAGGCCCCTTAGACCAGCAGTGTCCTTGGTCGCTCTGGCTCGGCCTGCAGGCAAGCTGCAGCCACCAAACTTGGCACGGGCATGGCCAGGGGATCGGTCTAGGTGCTGCCGTTGTCCGTTTGATGGTCGCTCATCAAGGGTCGCCGGGGCGCCGACATGATCTACCGCCAAGTTAGTGTGAAATGGCCAAAGTGAATTGCTGTAGGCCCCTTAGACCAGCAGTGTCCTTGGTCGCTCTGGCTCGGCCTGCAGGCAAGCTGCAGCCACCAAACTTGGCACGGGCATGGCCAGGGGATCGGTCTAGGTGCTGCCGTTGTCCGTTTGATGGTCGCTCATCAAGGGTCGCCGGGGCGCCGACATGATCTACCGCCAAGTTAGTGTGAAATGGCCAAAGTGAATTGCTGTAGGCCCCTTAGACCAGCAGTGTCCTTGGTCGCTCTGGCTCGGCCTGCAGGCAAGCTGCAGCCACCAAACTTGGCACGGGCATGGCCAGGGGATCGGTCTAGGTGCTGCCGTTGTCCGTTTGATGGTCGCTCATCAAGGGTCGCCGGGGCGCCGACATGATCTACCGCCAAGTTAGTGTGAAATGGCCAAAGTGAATTGCTGTAGGCCCCTTAGACCAGCAGTGTCCTTGGTCGCTCTGGCTCGGCCTGCAGGCAAGCTGCAGCCACCAAACTTGGCACGGGCATGGCCAGGGGATCGGTCTAGGTGCTGCCGTTGTCCGTTTGATGGTCGCTCATCAAGGGTCGCCGGGGCGCCGACATGATCTACCGCCAAGTTAGTGTGAAATGGCCAAAGTGAATTGCTGTAGGCCCCTTAGACCAGCAGTGTCCTTGGTCGCTCTGGCTCGGCCTGCAGGCAAGCTGCAGCCACCAAACTTGGCACGGGCATGGCCAGGGGATCGGTCTAGGTGCTGCCGTTGTCCGTTTGATGGTCGCTCATCAAGGGTCGCCGGGGCGCCGACATGATCTACCGCCAAGTTAGTGTGAAATGGCCAAAGTGAATTGCTGTAGGCCCCTTAGACCAGCAGTGTCCTTGGTCGCTCTGGCTCGGCCTGCAGGCAAGCTGCAGCCACCAAACTTGGCACGGGCATGGCCAGGGGATCGGTCTAGGTGCTGCCGTTGTCCGTTTGATGGTCGCTCATCAAGGGTCGCCGGGGCGCCGACATGATCTACCGCCAAGTTAGTGTGAAATGGCCAAAGTGAATTGCTGTAGGCCCCTTAGACCAGCAGTGTCCTTGGTCGCTCTGGCTCGGCCTGCAGGCAAGCTGCAGCCACCAAACTTGGCACGGGCATGGCCAGGGGATCGGTCTAGGTGCTGCCGTTGTCCGTTTGATGGTCGCTCATCAAGGGTCGCCGGGGCGCCGACATGATCTACCGCCAAGTTAGTGTGAAATGGCCAAAGTGAATTGCTGTAGGCCCCTTAGACCAGCAGTGTCCTTGGTCGCTCTGGCTCGGCCTGCAGGCAAGCTGCAGCCACCAAACTTGGCACGGGCATGGCCAGGGGATCGGTCTAGGTGCTGCCGTTGTCCGTTTGATGGTCGCTCATCAAGGGTCGCCGGGGCGCCGACATGATCTACCGCCAAGTTAGTGTGAAATGGCCAAAGTGAATTGCTGTAGGCCCCTTAGACCAGCAGTGTCCTTGGTCGCTCTGGCTCGGCCTGCAGGCAAGCTGCAGCCACCAAACTTGGCACGGGCATGGCCAGGGGATCGGTCTAGGTGCTGCCGTTGTCCGTTTGATGGTCGCTCATCAAGGGTCGCCGGGGCGCCGACATGATCTACCGCCAAGTTAGTGTGAAATGGCCAAAGTGAATTGCTGTAGGCCCCTTAGACCAGCAGTGTCCTTGGTCGCTCTGGCTCGGCCTGCAGGCAAGCTGCAGCCACCAAACTTGGCACGGGCATGGCCAGGGGATCGGTCTAGGTGCTGCCGTTGTCCGTTTGATGGTCGCTCATCAAGGGTCGCCGGGGCGCCGACATGATCTACCGCCAAGTTAGTGTGAAATGGCCAAAGTGAATTGCTGTAGGCCCCTTAGACCAGCAGTGTCCTTGGTCGCTCTGGCTCGGCCTGCAGGCAAGCTGCAGCCACCAAACTTGGCACGGGCATGGCCAGGGGATCGGTCTAGGTGCTGCCGTTGTCCGTTTGATGGTCGCTCATCAAGGGTCGCCGGGGCGCCGACATGATCTACCGCCAAGTTAGTGTGAAATGGCCAAAGTGAATTGCTGTAGGCCCCTTAGACCAGCAGTGTCCTTGGTCGCTCTGGCTCGGCCTGCAGGCAAGCTGCAGCCACCAAACTTGGCACGGGCATGGCCAGGGGATCGGTCTAGGTGCTGCCGTTGTCCGTTTGATGGTCGCTCATCAAGGGTCGCCGGGGCGCCGACATGATCTACCGCCAAGTTAGTGTGAAATGGCCAAAGTGAATTGCTGTAGGCCCCTTAGACCAGCAGTGTCCTTGGTCGCTCTGGCTCGGCCTGCAGGCAAGCTGCAGCCACCAAACTTGGCACGGGCATGGCCAGGGGATCGGTCTAGGTGCTGCCGTTGTCCGTTTGATGGTCGCTCATCAAGGGTCGCCGGGGCGCCGACATGATCTACCGCCAAGTTAGTGTGAAATGGCCAAAGTGAATTGCTGTAGGCCCCTTAGACCAGCAGTGTCCTTGGTCGCTCTGGCTCGGCCTGCAGGCAAGCTGCAGCCACCAAACTTGGCACGGGCATGGCCAGGGGATCGGTCTAGGTGCTGCCGTTGTCCGTTTGATGGTCGCTCATCAAGGGTCGCCGGGGCGCCGACATGATCTACCGCCAAGTTAGTGTGAAATGGCCAAAGTGAATTGCTGTAGGCCCCTTAGACCAGCAGTGTCCTTGGTCGCTCTGGCTCGGCCTGCAGGCAAGCTGCAGCCACCAAACTTGGCACGGGCATGGCCAGGGGATCGGTCTAGGTGCTGCCGTTGTCCGTTTGATGGTCGCTCATCAAGGGTCGCCGGGGCGCCGACATGATCTACCGCCAAGTTAGTGTGAAATGGCCAAAGTGAATTGCTGTAGGCCCCTTAGACCAGCAGTGTCCTTGGGTCGCTCTGGCTCGGCCTGCAGGCAAGCTGCAGCCACCAAACTTGGCACGGGCATGGCCAGGGGATCGGTCTAGGTGCTGCCGTTGTCCGTTTGATGGTCGCTCATCAAGGGTCGCCGGGGCGCCGACATGATCTACCGCCAAGTTAGTGTGAAATGGCCAAAGTGAATTGCTGTAGGCCCCTTAGACCAGCAGTGTCCTTGGTCGCTCTGGCTCGGCCTGCAGGCAAGCTGCAGCCACCAAACTTGGCACGGGCATGGCCAGGGGATCGGTCTAGGTGCTGCCGTTGTCCGTTTGATGGTCGCTCATCAAGGGTCGCCGGGGCGCCGACATGATCTACCGCCAAGTTAGTGTGAAATGGCCAAAGTGAATTGCTGTAGGCCCCTTAGACCAGCAGTGTCCTTGGTCGCTCTGGCTCGGCCTGCAGGCAAGCTGCAGCCACCAAACTTGGCACGGGCATGGCCAGGGGATCGGTCTAGGTGCTGCCGTTGTCCGTTTGATGGTCGCTCATCAAGGGTCGCCGGGGCGCCGACATGATCTACCGCCAAGTTAGTGTGAAATGGCCAAAGTGAATTGCTGTAGGCCCCTTAGACCAGCAGTGTCCTTGGTCGCTCTGGCTCGGCCTGCAGGCAAGCTGCAGCCACCAAACTTGGCACGGGCATGGCCAGGGGATCGGTCTAGGTGCTGCCGTTGTCCGTTTGATGGTCGCTCATCAAGGGTCGCCGGGGCGCCGACATGATCTACCGCCAAGTTAGTGTGAAATGGCCAAAGTGAATTGCTGTAGGCCCCTTAGACCAGCAGTGTCCTTGGTCGCTCTGGCTCGGCCTGCAGGCAAGCTGCAGCCACCAAACTTGGCACGGGCATGGCCAGGGGATCGGTCTAGGTGCTGCCGTTGTCCGTTTGATGGTCGCTCATCAAGGGTCGCCGGGGCGCCGACATGATCTACCGCCAAGTTAGTGTGAAATGGCCAAAGTGAATTGCTGTAGGCCCCTTAGACCAGCAGTGTCCTTGGTCGCTCTGGCTCGGCCTGCAGGCAAGCTGCAGCCACCAAACTTGGCACGGGCATGGCCAGGGGATCGGTCTAGGTGCTGCCGTTGTCCGTTTGATGGTCGCTCATCAAGGGTCGCCGGGGCGCCGACATGATCTACCGCCAAGTTAGTGTGAAATGGCCAAAGTGAATTGCTGTAGGCCCCTTAGACCAGCAGTGTCCTTGGTCGCTCTGGCTCGGCCTGCAGGCAAGCTGCAGCCACCAAACTTGGCACGGGCATGGCCAGGGGATCGGTCTAGGTGCTGCCGTTGTCCGTTTGATGGTCGCTCATCAAGGGTCGCCGGGGCGCCGACATGATCTACCGCCAAGTTAGTGTGAAATGGCCAAAGTGAATTGCTGTAGGCCCCTTAGACCAGCAGTGTCCTTGGTCGCTCTGGCTCGGCCTGCAGGCAAGCTGCAGCCACCAAACTTGGCACGGGCATGGCCAGGGGATCGGTCTAGGTGCTGCCGTTGTCCGTTTGATGGTCGCTCATCAAGGGTCGCCGGGGCGCCGACATGATCTACCGCCAAGTTAGTGTGAAATGGCCAAAGTGAATTGCTGTAGGCCCCTTAGACCAGCAGTGTCCTTGGTCGCTCTGGCTCGGCCTGCAGGCAAGCTGCAGCCACCAAACTTGGCACGGGCATGGCCAGGGGATCGGTCTAGGTGCTGCCGTTGTCCGTTTGATGGTCGCTCATCAAGGGTCGCCGGGGCGCCGACATGATCTACCGCCAAGTTAGTGTGAAATGGCCAAAGTGAATTGCTGTAGGCCCCTTAGACCAGCAGTGTCCTTGGTCGCTCTGGCTCGGCCTGCAGGCAAGCTGCAGCCACCAAACTTGGCACGGGCATGGCCAGGGGATCGGTCTAGGTGCTGCCGTTGTCCGTTTGATGGTCGCTCATCAAGGGTCGCCGGGGCGCCGACATGATCTACCGCCAAGTTAGTGTGAAATGGCCAAAGTGAATTGCTGTAGGCCCCTTAGACCAGCAGTGTCCTTGGTCGCTCTGGCTCGGCCTGCAGGCAAGCTGCAGCCACCAAACTTGGCACGGGCATGGCCAGGGGATCGGTCTAGGTGCTGCCGTTGTCCGTTTGATGGTCGCTCATCAAGGGTCGCCGGGGCGCCGACATGATCTACCGCCAAGTTAGTGTGAAATGGCCAAAGTGAATTGCTGTAGGCCCCTTAGACCAGCAGTGTCCTTGGTCGCTCTGGCTCGGCCTGCAGGCAAGCTGCAGCCACCAAACTTGGCACGGGCATGGCCAGGGGATCGGTCTAGGTGCTGCCGTTGTCCGTTTGATGGTCGCTCATCAAGGGTCGCCGGGGCGCCGACATGATCTACCGCCAAGTTAGTGTGAAATGGCCAAAGTGAATTGCTGTAGGCCCCTTAGACCAGCAGTGTCCTTGGTCGCTCTGGCTCGGCCTGCAGGCAAGCTGCAGCCACCAAACTTGGCACGGGCATGGCCAGGGGATCGGTCTAGGTGCTGCCGTTGTCCGTTTGATGGTCGCTCATCAAGGGTCGCCGGGGCGCCGACATGATCTACCGCCAAGTTAGTGTGAAATGGCCAAAGTGAATTGCTGTAGGCCCCTTAGACCAGCAGTGTCCTTGGTCGCTCTGGCTCGGCCTGCAGGCAAGCTGCAGCCACCAAACTTGGCACGGGCATGGCCAGGGGATCGGTCTAGGTGCTGCCGTTGTCCGTTTGATGGTCGCTCATCAAGGGTCGCCGGGGCGCCGACATGATCTACCGCCAAGTTAGTGTGAAATGGCCAAAGTGAATTGCTGTAGGCCCCTTAGACCAGCAGTGTCCTTGGTCGCTCTGGCTCGGCCTGCAGGCAAGCTGCAGCCACCAAACTTGGCACGGGCATGGCCAGGGGATCGGTCTAGGTGCTGCCGTTGTCCGTTTGATGGTCGCTCATCAAGGGTCGCCGGGGCGCCGACATGATCTACCGCCAAGTTAGTGTGAAATGGCCAAAGTGAATTGCTGTAGGCCCCTTAGACCAGCAGTGTCCTTGGTCGCTCTGGCTCGGCCTGCAGGCAAGCTGCAGCCACCAAACTTGGCACGGGCATGGCCAGGGGATCGGTCTAGGTGCTGCCGTTGTCCGTTTGATGGTCGCTCATCAAGGGTCGCCGGGGCGCCGACATGATCTACCGCCAAGTTAGTGTGAAATGGCCAAAGTGAATTGCTGTAGGCCCCTTAGACCAGCAGTGTCCTTGGTCGCTCTGGCTCGGCCTGCAGGCAAGCTGCAGCCACCAAACTTGGCACGGGCATGGCCAGGGGATCGGTCTAGGTGCTGCCGTTGTCCGTTTGATGGTCGCTCATCAAGGGTCGCCGGGGCGCCGACATGATCTACCGCCAAGTTAGTGTGAAATGGCCAAAGTGAATTGCTGTAGGCCCCTTAGACCAGCAGTGTCCTTGGTCGCTCTGGCTCGGCCTGCAGGCAAGCTGCAGCCACCAAACTTGGCACGGGCATGGCCAGGGGATCGGTCTAGGTGCTGCCGTTGTCCGTTTGATGGTCGCTCATCAAGGGTCGCCGGGGCGCCGACATGATCTACCGCCAAGTTAGTGTGAAATGGCCAAAGTGAATTGCTGTAGGCCCCTTAGACCAGCAGTGTCCTTGGTCGCTCTGGCTCGGCCTGCAGGCAAGCTGCAGCCACCAAACTTGGCACGGGCATGGCCAGGGGATCGGTCTAGGTGCTGCCGTTGTCCGTTTGATGGTCGCTCATCAAGGGTCGCCGGGGCGCCGACATGATCTACCGCCAAGTTAGTGTGAAATGGCCAAAGTGAATTGCTGTAGGCCCCTTAGACCAGCAGTGTCCTTGGTCGCTCTGGCTCGGCCTGCAGGCAAGCTGCAGCCACCAAACTTGGCACGGGCATGGCCAGGGGATCGGTCTAGGTGCTGCCGTTGTCCGTTTGATGGTCGCTCATCAAGGGTCGCCGGGGCGCCGACATGATCTACCGCCAAGTTAGTGTGAAATGGCCAAAGTGAATTGCTGTAGGCCCCTTAGACCAGCAGTGTCCTTGGTCGCTCTGGCTCGGCCTGCAGGCAAGCTGCAGCCACCAAACTTGGCACGGGCATGGCCAGGGGATCGGTCTAGGTGCTGCCGTTGTCCGTTTGATGGTCGCTCATCAAGGGTCGCCGGGGCGCCGACATGATCTACCGCCAAGTTAGTGTGAAATGGCCAAAGTGAATTGCTGTAGGCCCCTTAGACCAGCAGTGTCCTTGGTCGCTCTGGCTCGGCCTGCAGGCAAGCTGCAGCCACCAAACTTGGCACGGGCATGGCCAGGGGATCGGTCTAGGTGCTGCCGTTGTCCGTTTGATGGTCGCTCATCAAGGGTCGCCGGGGCGCCGACATGATCTACCGCCAAGTTAGTGTGAAATGGCCAAAGTGAATTGCTGTAGGCCCCTTAGACCAGCAGTGTCCTTGGTCGCTCTGGCTCGGCCTGCAGGCAAGCTGCAGCCACCAAACTTGGCACGGGCATGGCCAGGGGATCGGTCTAGGTGCTGCCGTTGTCCGTTTGATGGTCGCTCATCAAGGGTCGCCGGGGCGCCGACATGATCTACCGCCAAGTTAGTGTGAAATGGCCAAAGTGAATTGCTGTAGGCCCCTTAGACCAGCAGTGTCCTTGGTCGCTCTGGCTCGGCCTGCAGGCAAGCTGCAGCCACCAAACTTGGCACGGGCATGGCCAGGGGATCGGTCTAGGTGCTGCCGTTGTCCGTTTGATGGTCGCTCATCAAGGGTCGCCGGGGCGCCGACATGATCTACCGCCAAGTTAGTGTGAAATGGCCAAAGTGAATTGCTGTAGGCCCCTTAGACCAGCAGTGTCCTTGGTCGCTCTGGCTCGGCCTGCAGGCAAGCTGCAGCCACCAAACTTGGCACGGGCATGGCCAGGGGATCGGTCTAGGTGCTGCCGTTGTCCGTTTGATGGTCGCTCATCAAGGGTCGCCGGGGCGCCGACATGATCTACCGCCAAGTTAGTGTGAAATGGCCAAAGTGAATTGCTGTAGGCCCCTTAGACCAGCAGTGTCCTTGGTCGCTCTGGCTCGGCCTGCAGGCAAGCTGCAGCCACCAAACTTGGCACGGGCATGGCCAGGGGATCGGTCTAGGTGCTGCCGTTGTCCGTTTGATGGTAGCTCATCAAGGGTCGCCGGGGCGCCGACATGATCTACCGCCAAGTTAGTGTGAAATGGCCAAAGTGAATTGCTGTAGGCCCCTTAGACCAGCAGTGTCCTTGGGTCGCTCTGGCTCGGCCTGCAGGCAAGCTGCAGCCACCAAACTTGGCACGGGCATGGCCAGGGGATCGGTCTAGGTGCTGCCGTTGTCCGTTTGATGGTAGCTCATCAAGGGTCGCCGGGGCGCCGACATGATCTACCGCCAAGTTAGTGTGAAATGGCCAAAGTGAATTGCTGTAGGCCCCTTAGACCAGCAGTGTCCTTGGGTCGCTCTGGCTCGGCCTGCAGGCAAGCTGCAGCCACCAAACTTGGCACGGGCATGGCCAGGGGATCGGTCTAGGTGCTGCCGTTGTCCGTTTGATGGTAGCTCATCAAGGGTCGCCGGGGCGCCGACATGATCTACCGCCAAGTTAGTGTGAAATGGCCAAAGTGAATTGCTGTAGGCCCCTTAGACCAGCAGTGTCCTTGGTCGCTCTGGCTCGGCCTGCAGGCAAGCTGCAGCCACCAAACTTGGCACGGGCATGGCCAGGGGATCGGTCTAGGTGCTGCCGTTGTCCGTTTGATGGTAGCTCATCAAGGGTCGCCGGGGCGCCGACATGATCTACCGCCAAGTTAGTGTGAAATGGCCAAAGTGAATTGCTGTAGGCCCCTTAGACCAGCAGTGTCCTTGGTCGCTCTGGCTCGGCCTGCAGGCAAGCTGCAGCCACCAAACTTGGCACGGGCATGGCCAGGGGATCGGTCTAGGTGCTGCCGTTGTCCGTTTGATGGTAGCTCATCAAGGGTCGCCGGGGCGCCGACATGATCTACCGCCAAGTTAGTGTGAAATGGCCAAAGTGAATTGCTGTAGGCCCCTTAGACCAGCAGTGTCCTTGGGTCGCTCTGGCTCGGCCTGCAGGCAAGCTGCAGCCACCAAACTTGGCACGGGCATGGCCAGGGGATCGGTCTAGGTGCTGCCGTTGTCCGTTTGATGGTAGCTCATCAAGGGTCGCCGGGGCGCCGACATGATCTACCGCCAAGTTAGTGTGAAATGGCCAAAGTGAATTGCTGTAGGCCCCTTAGACCAGCAGTGTCCTTGGGTCGCTCTGGCTCGGCCTGCAGGCAAGCTGCAGCCACCAAACTTGGCACGGGCATGGCCAGGGGATCGGTCTAGGTGCTGCCGTTGTCCGTTTGATGGTAGCTCATCAAGGGTCGCCGGGGCGCCGACATGATCTACCGCCAAGTTAGTGTGAAATGGCCAAAGTGAATTGCTGTAGGCCCCTTAGACCAGCAGTGTCCTTGGGTCGCTCTGGCTCGGCCTGCAGGCAAGCTGCAGCCACCAAACTTGGCACGGGCATGGCCAGGGGATCGGTCTAGGTGCTGCCGTTGTCCGTTTGATGGTAGCTCATCAAGGGTCGCCGGGGCGCCGACATGATCTACCGCCAAGTTAGTGTGAAATGGCCAAAGTGAATTGCTGTAGGCCCCTTAGACCAGCAGTGTCCTTGGGTCGCTCTGGCTCGGCCTGCAGGCAAGCTGCAGCCACCAAACTTGGCACGGGCATGGCCAGGGGATCGGTCTAGGTGCTGCCGTTGTCCGTTTGATGGTAGCTCATCAAGGGTCGCCGGGGCGCCGACATGATCTACCGCCAAGTTAGTGTGAAATGGCCAAAGTGAATTGCTGTAGGCCCCTTAGACCAGCAGTGTCCTTGGGTCGCTCTGGCTCGGCCTGCAGGCAAGCTGCAGCCACCAAACTTGGCACGGGCATGGCCAGGGGATCGGTCTAGGTGCTGCCGTTGTCCGTTTGATGGTAGCTCATCAAGGGTCGCCGGGGCGCCGACATGATCTACCGCCAAGTTAGTGTGAAATGGCCAAAGTGAATTGCTGTAGGCCCCTTAGACCAGCAGTGTCCTTGGGTCGCTCTGGCTCGGCCTGCAGGCAAGCTGCAGCCACCAAACTTGGCACGGGCATGGCCAGGGGATCGGTCTAGGTGCTGCCGTTGTCCGTTTGATGGTAGCTCATCAAGGGTCGCCGGGGCGCCGACATGATCTACCGCCAAGTTAGTGTGAAATGGCCAAAGTGAATTGCTGTAGGCCCCTTAGACCAGCAGTGTCCTTGGGTCGCTCTGGCTCGGCCTGCAGGCAAGCTGCAGCCACCAAACTTGGCACGGGCATGGCCAGGGGATCGGTCTAGGTGCTGCCGTTGTCCGTTTGATGGTAGCTCATCAAGGGTCGCCGGGGCGCCGACATGATCTACCGCCAAGTTAGTGTGAAATGGCCAAAGTGAATTGCTGTAGGCCCCTTAGACCAGCAGTGTCCTTGGGTCGCTCTGGCTCGGCCTGCAGGCAAGCTGCAGCCACCAAACTTGGCACGGGCATGGCCAGGGGATCGGTCTAGGTGCTGCCGTTGTCCGTTTGATGGTAGCTCATCAAGGGTCGCCGGGGCGCCGACATGATCTACCGCCAAGTTAGTGTGAAATGGCCAAAGTGAATTGCTGTAGGCCCCTTAGACCAGCAGTGTCCTTGGGTCGCTCTGGCTCGGCCTGCAGGCAAGCTGCAGCCACCAAACTTGGCACGGGCATGGCCAGGGGATCGGTCTAGGTGCTGCCGTTGTCCGTTTGATGGTAGCTCATCAAGGGTCGCCGGGGCGCCGACATGATCTACCGCCAAGTTAGTGTGAAATGGCCAAAGTGAATTGCTGTAGGCCCCTTAGACCAGCAGTGTCCTTGGGTCGCTCTGGCTCGGCCTGCAGGCAAGCTGCAGCCACCAAACTTGGCACGGGCATGGCCAGGGGATCGGTCTAGGTGCTGCCGTTGTCCGTTTGATGGTAGCTCATCAAGGGTCGCCGGGGCGCCGACATGATCTACCGCCAAGTTAGTGTGAAATGGCCAAAGTGAATTGCTGTAGGCCCCTTAGACCAGCAGTGTCCTTGGGTCGCTCTGGCTCGGCCTGCAGGCAAGCTGCAGCCACCAAACTTGGCACGGGCATGGCCAGGGGATCGGTCTAGGTGCTGCCGTTGTCCGTTTGATGGTAGCTCATCAAGGGTCGCCGGGGCGCCGACATGATCTACCGCCAAGTTAGTGTGAAATGGCCAAAGTGAATTGCTGTAGGCCCCTTAGACCAGCAGTGTCCTTGGGTCGCTCTGGCTCGGCCTGCAGGCAAGCTGCAGCCACCAAACTTGGCACGGGCATGGCCAGGGGATCGGTCTAGGTGCTGCCGTTGTCCGTTTGATGGTAGCTCATCAAGGGTCGCCGGGGCGCCGACATGATCTACCGCCAAGTTAGTGTGAAATGGCCAAAGTGAATTGCTGTAGGCCCCTTAGACCAGCAGTGTCCTTGGGTCGCTCTGGCTCGGCCTGCAGGCAAGCTGCAGCCACCAAACTTGGCACGGGCATGGCCAGGGGATCGGTCTAGGTGCTGCCGTTGTCCGTTTGATGGTAGCTCATCAAGGGTCGCCGGGGCGCCGACATGATCTACCGCCAAGTTAGTGTGAAATGGCCAAAGTGAATTGCTGTAGGCCCCTTAGACCAGCAGTGTCCTTGGGTCGCTCTGGCTCGGCCTGCAGGCAAGCTGCAGCCACCAAACTTGGCACGGGCATGGCCAGGGGATCGGTCTAGGTGCTGCCGTTGTCCGTTTGATGGTAGCTCATCAAGGGTCGCCGGGGCGCCGACATGATCTACCGCCAAGTTAGTGTGAAATGGCCAAAGTGAATTGCTGTAGGCCCCTTAGACCAGCAGTGTCCTTGGGTCGCTCTGGCTCGGCCTGCAGGCAAGCTGCAGCCACCAAACTTGGCACGGGCATGGCCAGGGGATCGGTCTAGGTGCTGCCGTTGTCCGTTTGATGGTAGCTCATCAAGGGTCGCCGGGGCGCCGACATGATCTACCGCCAAGTTAGTGTGAAATGGCCAAAGTGAATTGCTGTAGGCCCCTTAGACCAGCAGTGTCCTTGGGTCGCTCTGGCTCGGCCTGCAGGCAAGCTGCAGCCACCAAACTTGGCACGGGCATGGCCAGGGGATCGGTCTAGGTGCTGCCGTTGTCCGTTTGATGGTAGCTCATCAAGGGTCGCCGGGGCGCCGACATGATCTACCGCCAAGTTAGTGTGAAATGGCCAAAGTGAATTGCTGTAGGCCCCTTAGACCAGCAGTGTCCTTGGGTCGCTCTGGCTCGGCCTGCAGGCAAGCTGCAGCCACCAAACTTGGCACGGGCATGGCCAGGGGATCGGTCTAGGTGCTGCCGTTGTCCGTTTGATGGTAGCTCATCAAGGGTCGCCGGGGCGCCGACATGATCTACCGCCAAGTTAGTGTGAAATGGCCAAAGTGAATTGCTGTAGGCCCCTTAGACCAGCAGTGTCCTTGGGTCGCTCTGGCTCGGCCTGCAGGCAAGCTGCAGCCACCAAACTTGGCACGGGCATGGCCAGGGGATCGGTCTAGGTGCTGCCGTTGTCCGTTTGATGGTAGCTCATCAAGGGTCGCCGGGGCGCCGACATGATCTACCGCCAAGTTAGTGTGAAATGGCCAAAGTGAATTGCTGTAGGCCCCTTAGACCAGCAGTGTCCTTGGGTCGCTCTGGCTCGGCCTGCAGGCAAGCTGCAGCCACCAAACTTGGCACGGGCATGGCCAGGGGATCGGTCTAGGTGCTGCCGTTGTCCGTTTGATGGTAGCTCATCAAGGGTCGCCGGGGCGCCGACATGATCTACCGCCAAGTTAGTGTGAAATGGCCAAAGTGAATTGCTGTAGGCCCCTTAGACCAGCAGTGTCCTTGGGTCGCTCTGGCTCGGCCTGCAGGCAAGCTGCAGCCACCAAACTTGGCACGGGCATGGCCAGGGGATCGGTCTAGGTGCTGCCGTTGTCCGTTTGATGGTAGCTCATCAAGGGTCGCCGGGGCGCCGACATGATCTACCGCCAAGTTAGTGTGAAATGGCCAAAGTGAATTGCTGTAGGCCCCTTAGACCAGCAGTGTCCTTGGGTCGCTCTGGCTCGGCCTGCAGGCAAGCTGCAGCCACCAAACTTGGCACGGGCATGGCCAGGGGATCGGTCTAGGTGCTGCCGTTGTCCGTTTGATGGTAGCTCATCAAGGGTCGCCGGGGCGCCGACATGATCTACCGCCAAGTTAGTGTGAAATGGCCAAAGTGAATTGCTGTAGGCCCCTTAGACCAGCAGTGTCCTTGGGTCGCTCTGGCTCGGCCTGCAGGCAAGCTGCAGCCACCAAACTTGGCACGGGCATGGCCAGGGGATCGGTCTAGGTGCTGCCGTTGTCCGTTTGATGGTAGCTCATCAAGGGTCGCCGGGGCGCCGACATGATCTACCGCCAAGTTAGTGTGAAATGGCCAAAGTGAATTGCTGTAGGCCCCTTAGACCAGCAGTGTCCTTGGGTCGCTCTGGCTCGGCCTGCAGGCAAGCTGCAGCCACCAAACTTGGCACGGGCATGGCCAGGGGATCGGTCTAGGTGCTGCCGTTGTCCGTTTGATGGTAGCTCATCAAGGGTCGCCGGGGCGCCGACATGATCTACCGCCAAGTTAGTGTGAAATGGCCAAAGTGAATTGCTGTAGGCCCCTTAGACCAGCAGTGTCCTTGGGTCGCTCTGGCTCGGCCTGCAGGCAAGCTGCAGCCACCAAACTTGGCACGGGCATGGCCAGGGGATCGGTCTAGGTGCTGCCGTTGTCCGTTTGATGGTAGCTCATCAAGGGTCGCCGGGGCGCCGACATGATCTACCGCCAAGTTAGTGTGAAATGGCCAAAGTGAATTGCTGTAGGCCCCTTAGACCAGCAGTGTCCTTGGGTCGCTCTGGCTCGGCCTGCAGGCAAGCTGCAGCCACCAAACTTGGCACGGGCATGGCCAGGGGATCGGTCTAGGTGCTGCCGTTGTCCGTTTGATGGTAGCTCATCAAGGGTCGCCGGGGCGCCGACATGATCTACCGCCAAGTTAGTGTGAAATGGCCAAAGTGAATTGCTGTAGGCCCCTTAGACCAGCAGTGTCCTTGGGTCGCTCTGGCTCGGCCTGCAGGCAAGCTGCAGCCACCAAACTTGGCACGGGCATGGCCAGGGGATCGGTCTAGGTGCTGCCGTTGTCCGTTTGATGGTAGCTCATCAAGGGTCGCCGGGGCGCCGACATGATCTACCGCCAAGTTAGTGTGAAATGGCCAAAGTGAATTGCTGTAGGCCCCTTAGACCAGCAGTGTCCTTGGGTCGCTCTGGCTCGGCCTGCAGGCAAGCTGCAGCCACCAAACTTGGCACGGGCATGGCCAGGGGATCGGTCTAGGTGCTGCCGTTGTCCGTTTGATGGTAGCTCATCAAGGGTCGCCGGGGCGCCGACATGATCTACCGCCAAGTTAGTGTGAAATGGCCAAAGTGAATTGCTGTAGGCCCCTTAGACCAGCAGTGTCCTTGGGTCGCTCTGGCTCGGCCTGCAGGCAAGCTGCAGCCACCAAACTTGGCACGGGCATGGCCAGGGGATCGGTCTAGGTGCTGCCGTTGTCCGTTTGATGGTAGCTCATCAAGGGTCGCCGGGGCGCCGACATGATCTACCGCCAAGTTAGTGTGAAATGGCCAAAGTGAATTGCTGTAGGCCCCTTAGACCAGCAGTGTCCTTGGGTCGCTCTGGCTCGGCCTGCAGGCAAGCTGCAGCCACCAAACTTGGCACGGGCATGGCCAGGGGATCGGTCTAGGTGCTGCCGTTGTCCGTTTGATGGTAGCTCATCAAGGGTCGCCGGGGCGCCGACATGATCTACCGCCAAGTTAGTGTGAAATGGCCAAAGTGAATTGCTGTAGGCCCCTTAGACCAGCAGTGTCCTTGGGTCGCTCTGGCTCGGCCTGCAGGCAAGCTGCAGCCACCAAACTTGGCACGGGCATGGCCAGGGGATCGGTCTAGGTGCTGCCGTTGTCCGTTTGATGGTAGCTCATCAAGGGTCGCCGGGGCGCCGACATGATCTACCGCCAAGTTAGTGTGAAATGGCCAAAGTGAATTGCTGTAGGCCCCTTAGACCAGCAGTGTCCTTGGGTCGCTCTGGCTCGGCCTGCAGGCAAGCTGCAGCCACCAAACTTGGCACGGGCATGGCCAGGGGATCGGTCTAGGTGCTGCCGTTGTCCGTTTGATGGTAGCTCATCAAGGGTCGCCGGGGCGCCGACATGATCTACCGCCAAGTTAGTGTGAAATGGCCAAAGTGAATTGCTGTAGGCCCCTTAGACCAGCAGTGTCCTTGGGTCGCTCTGGCTCGGCCTGCAGGCAAGCTGCAGCCACCAAACTTGGCACGGGCATGGCCAGGGGATCGGTCTAGGTGCTGCCGTTGTCCGTTTGATGGTAGCTCATCAAGGGTCGCCGGGGCGCCGACATGATCTACCGCCAAGTTAGTGTGAAATGGCCAAAGTGAATTGCTGTAGGCCCCTTAGACCAGCAGTGTCCTTGGGTCGCTCTGGCTCGGCCTGCAGGCAAGCTGCAGCCACCAAACTTGGCACGGGCATGGCCAGGGGATCGGTCTAGGTGCTGCCGTTGTCCGTTTGATGGTAGCTCATCAAGGGTCGCCGGGGCGCCGACATGATCTACCGCCAAGTTAGTGTGAAATGGCCAAAGTGAATTGCTGTAGGCCCCTTAGACCAGCAGTGTCCTTGGGTCGCTCTGGCTCGGCCTGCAGGCAAGCTGCAGCCACCAAACTTGGCACGGGCATGGCCAGGGGATCGGTCTAGGTGCTGCCGTTGTCCGTTTGATGGTAGCTCATCAAGGGTCGCCGGGGCGCCGACATGATCTACCGCCAAGTTAGTGTGAAATGGCCAAAGTGAATTGCTGTAGGCCCCTTAGACCAGCAGTGTCCTTGGGTCGCTCTGGCTCGGCCTGCAGGCAAGCTGCAGCCACCAAACTTGGCACGGGCATGGCCAGGGGATCGGTCTAGGTGCTGCCGTTGTCCGTTTGATGGTAGCTCATCAAGGGTCGCCGGGGCGCCGACATGATCTACCGCCAAGTTAGTGTGAAATGGCCAAAGTGAATTGCTGTAGGCCCCTTAGACCAGCAGTGTCCTTGGGTCGCTCTGGCTCGGCCTGCAGGCAAGCTGCAGCCACCAAACTTGGCACGGGCATGGCCAGGGGATCGGTCTAGGTGCTGCCGTTGTCCGTTTGATGGTAGCTCATCAAGGGTCGCCGGGGCGCCGACATGATCTACCGCCAAGTTAGTGTGAAATGGCCAAAGTGAATTGCTGTAGGCCCCTTAGACCAGCAGTGTCCTTGGGTCGCTCTGGCTCGGCCTGCAGGCAAGCTGCAGCCACCAAACTTGGCACGGGCATGGCCAGGGGATCGGTCTAGGTGCTGCCGTTGTCCGTTTGATGGTAGCTCATCAAGGGTCGCCGGGGCGCCGACATGATCTACCGCCAAGTTAGTGTGAAATGGCCAAAGTGAATTGCTGTAGGCCCCTTAGACCAGCAGTGTCCTTGGGTCGCTCTGGCTCGGCCTGCAGGCAAGCTGCAGCCACCAAACTTGGCACGGGCATGGCCAGGGGATCGGTCTAGGTGCTGCCGTTGTCCGTTTGATGGTAGCTCATCAAGGGTCGCCGGGGCGCCGACATGATCTACCGCCAAGTTAGTGTGAAATGGCCAAAGTGAATTGCTGTAGGCCCCTTAGACCAGCAGTGTCCTTGGGTCGCTCTGGCTCGGCCTGCAGGCAAGCTGCAGCCACCAAACTTGGCACGGGCATGGCCAGGGGATCGGTCTAGGTGCTGCCGTTGTCCGTTTGATGGTAGCTCATCAAGGGTCGCCGGGGCGCCGACATGATCTACCGCCAAGTTAGTGTGAAATGGCCAAAGTGAATTGCTGTAGGCCCCTTAGACCAGCAGTGTCCTTGGGTCGCTCTGGCTCGGCCTGCAGGCAAGCTGCAGCCACCAAACTTGGCACGGGCATGGCCAGGGGATCGGTCTAGGTGCTGCCGTTGTCCGTTTGATGGTAGCTCATCAAGGGTCGCCGGGGCGCCGACATGATCTACCGCCAAGTTAGTGTGAAATGGCCAAAGTGAATTGCTGTAGGCCCCTTAGACCAGCAGTGTCCTTGGGTCGCTCTGGCTCGGCCTGCAGGCAAGCTGCAGCCACCAAACTTGGCACGGGCATGGCCAGGGGATCGGTCTAGGTGCTGCCGTTGTCCGTTTGATGGTAGCTCATCAAGGGTCGCCGGGGCGCCGACATGATCTACCGCCAAGTTAGTGTGAAATGGCCAAAGTGAATTGCTGTAGGCCCCTTAGACCAGCAGTGTCCTTGGGTCGCTCTGGCTCGGCCTGCAGGCAAGCTGCAGCCACCAAACTTGGCACGGGCATGGCCAGGGGATCGGTCTAGGTGCTGCCGTTGTCCGTTTGATGGTAGCTCATCAAGGGTCGCCGGGGCGCCGACATGATCTACCGCCAAGTTAGTGTGAAATGGCCAAAGTGAATTGCTGTAGGCCCCTTAGACCAGCAGTGTCCTTGGGTCGCTCTGGCTCGGCCTGCAGGCAAGCTGCAGCCACCAAACTTGGCACGGGCATGGCCAGGGGATCGGTCTAGGTGCTGCCGTTGTCCGTTTGATGGTAGCTCATCAAGGGTCGCCGGGGCGCCGACATGATCTACCGCCAAGTTAGTGTGAAATGGCCAAAGTGAATTGCTGTAGGCCCCTTAGACCAGCAGTGTCCTTGGGTCGCTCTGGCTCGGCCTGCAGGCAAGCTGCAGCCACCAAACTTGGCACGGGCATGGCCAGGGGATCGGTCTAGGTGCTGCCGTTGTCCGTTTGATGGTAGCTCATCAAGGGTCGCCGGGGCGCCGACATGATCTACCGCCAAGTTAGTGTGAAATGGCCAAAGTGAATTGCTGTAGGCCCCTTAGACCAGCAGTGTCCTTGGGTCGCTCTGGCTCGGCCTGCAGGCAAGCTGCAGCCACCAAACTTGGCACGGGCATGGCCAGGGGATCGGTCTAGGTGCTGCCGTTGTCCGTTTGATGGTAGCTCATCAAGGGTCGCCGGGGCGCCGACATGATCTACCGCCAAGTTAGTGTGAAATGGCCAAAGTGAATTGCTGTAGGCCCCTTAGACCAGCAGTGTCCTTGGGTCGCTCTGGCTCGGCCTGCAGGCAAGCTGCAGCCACCAAACTTGGCACGGGCATGGCCAGGGGATCGGTCTAGGTGCTGCCGTTGTCCGTTTGATGGTAGCTCATCAAGGGTCGCCGGGGCGCCGACATGATCTACCGCCAAGTTAGTGTGAAATGGCCAAAGTGAATTGCTGTAGGCCCCTTAGACCAGCAGTGTCCTTGGGTCGCTCTGGCTCGGCCTGCAGGCAAGCTGCAGCCACCAAACTTGGCACGGGCATGGCCAGGGGATCGGTCTAGGTGCTGCCGTTGTCCGTTTGATGGTAGCTCATCAAGGGTCGCCGGGGCGCCGACATGATCTACCGCCAAGTTAGTGTGAAATGGCCAAAGTGAATTGCTGTAGGCCCCTTAGACCAGCAGTGTCCTTGGGTCGCTCTGGCTCGGCCTGCAGGCAAGCTGCAGCCACCAAACTTGGCACGGGCATGGCCAGGGGATCGGTCTAGGTGCTGCCGTTGTCCGTTTGATGGTAGCTCATCAAGGGTCGCCGGGGCGCCGACATGATCTACCGCCAAGTTAGTGTGAAATGGCCAAAGTGAATTGCTGTAGGCCCCTTAGACCAGCAGTGTCCTTGGGTCGCTCTGGCTCGGCCTGCAGGCAAGCTGCAGCCACCAAACTTGGCACGGGCATGGCCAGGGGATCGGTCTAGGTGCTGCCGTTGTCCGTTTGATGGTAGCTCATCAAGGGTCGCCGGGGCGCCGACATGATCTACCGCCAAGTTAGTGTGAAATGGCCAAAGTGAATTGCTGTAGGCCCCTTAGACCAGCAGTGTCCTTGGGTCGCTCTGGCTCGGCCTGCAGGCAAGCTGCAGCCACCAAACTTGGCACGGGCATGGCCAGGGGATCGGTCTAGGTGCTGCCGTTGTCCGTTTGATGGTAGCTCATCAAGGGTCGCCGGGGCGCCGACATGATCTACCGCCAAGTTAGTGTGAAATGGCCAAAGTGAATTGCTGTAGGCCCCTTAGACCAGCAGTGTCCTTGGGTCGCTCTGGCTCGGCCTGCAGGCAAGCTGCAGCCACCAAACTTGGCACGGGCATGGCCAGGGGATCGGTCTAGGTGCTGCCGTTGTCCGTTTGATGGTAGCTCATCAAGGGTCGCCGGGGCGCCGACATGATCTACCGCCAAGTTAGTGTGAAATGGCCAAAGTGAATTGCTGTAGGCCCCTTAGACCAGCAGTGTCCTTGGGTCGCTCTGGCTCGGCCTGCAGGCAAGCTGCAGCCACCAAACTTGGCACGGGCATGGCCAGGGGATCGGTCTAGGTGCTGCCGTTGTCCGTTTGATGGTAGCTCATCAAGGGTCGCCGGGGCGCCGACATGATCTACCGCCAAGTTAGTGTGAAATGGCCAAAGTGAATTGCTGTAGGCCCCTTAGACCAGCAGTGTCCTTGGGTCGCTCTGGCTCGGCCTGCAGGCAAGCTGCAGCCACCAAACTTGGCACGGGCATGGCCAGGGGATCGGTCTAGGTGCTGCCGTTGTCCGTTTGATGGTAGCTCATCAAGGGTCGCCGGGGCGCCGACATGATCTACCGCCAAGTTAGTGTGAAATGGCCAAAGTGAATTGCTGTAGGCCCCTTAGACCAGCAGTGTCCTTGGGTCGCTCTGGCTCGGCCTGCAGGCAAGCTGCAGCCACCAAACTTGGCACGGGCATGGCCAGGGGATCGGTCTAGGTGCTGCCGTTGTCCGTTTGATGGTAGCTCATCAAGGGTCGCCGGGGCGCCGACATGATCTACCGCCAAGTTAGTGTGAAATGGCCAAAGTGAATTGCTGTAGGCCCCTTAGACCAGCAGTGTCCTTGGGTCGCTCTGGCTCGGCCTGCAGGCAACTGCTAGTATCTATTTAAAAGGCTCAGAAAGCGATCTAACGTAATCACAGTTTTTTCTTCGATCCGATTTATCGTGCACAGAGTCCAGTTCAGTGCAATTCGGTTTCTACCGTTCCTGAACTCGAATTTAACATGGTTTCACTACACTTAGCCGCCTTTTCTCTGCCATCTCAACCCTCCACTCTCAGTTTAGTGCTTTTCGATCTCACTTATGCAATCCTTTCATCGTCGCAAACGCTACAACATTCCGCTAAATCAGCAGGAGATCGCACGCACTTCTTCGCGTTTGTCGATCGATAGTCAGTCTGTTCGCATGCTCAAATTGTTACTTTCTAAGGCCTGCCGAGTTCCCCCAATCGGGTCGAATTAGTCTTTCTCCTTCCTCTCCGAGTTCCCTCTGCGTTGGTTTCATGCAGCGGCTCACGGCAAGAATCCCAGTATCGTCTTCTGTCAACTAATGAATTATTAATGAGGCACAGAAAACTTTTTGACGAGGAGAATCTCGCCCCGCCTTGCACAAGCAAGAGATTTCTACAAGTCTAAACCCAGCTTGCTTCTCGGCAACTTTGTCAACCCAGCACCCATGGGGACAATGTAAAACTCACGCTGACATAGTTTTCGAGAAGAAAACTGCCTTAGACTTACCGCCTGGATCGATCTGAGTTTGCCAGACAACCTTCACCTCGAGCGCTTAAATAGCACTGTCGTGCAAAGCAAAGCTCAGAACACCCCTCAGTTCTTCGAGAGATGCTTTTGACTTGCGGGCATCCGGACTTCAGGATATCCTTCAACCTCCAGGCGGCCGCACTTCTGCTCAAAACATTTTATTCACAGCACCCGCCATCTTGTTTGACCTTTCCGCTGCAAATACGTCACGTGATGGTGACCAGTCCTACTCTGTCCAATGCAAATCAGCCTCAAAACATGGCGGATGCATCGTGCCAACGTGTAAACACTGCAGTTGGAAGATTTCCTCTGTGTCAAGAAGCTAAGTAAACTCTACGAGTGAAGATGGGCTCGAAATACGTTGAGAAACCCGCGCTGCTGGCCAAGGTAAGCTTCAATAACCTTGTTTTGTATTCTTTTAGCAACATTTGGATCGTGCTCGATTCGTTTGCAAGGTTTTAACCTCAAATTACGGAAGGTATTTTTTTCGAGCCAAAACATCCTTCCGGGGTGAGGCAAAATATCAATTTTAGCTAAATATCAATTTTAGCTAAAATATTCCATCTCGATTAGGCAAAATAACAATTCGAGCACGGATGTTTCTTTCACCAAAAACATTCCTGTCTGATTACTGACCCTTGCCCTGACACTAAACCAAACCCAACCCTAACACAACAGTGTATAAGTCTGACAAACACAGAAGGCAGGCGAAACAAGCAAAATCATTGTGCGTTTGCCTTCCAAAACGTTGCTTGAATCCTAAATAGAATGCAAAGGACTTTGAAAATTGACTCAAGGACCCCAGAAAAGTTCATCCAAGGATGTTTTGCTTTCTCTTTGGATAAATACAGCCTTATTCACATTCTTGAAGAATTTTTAGCCCGAAATGGTGGAGTATTCTTGCTGAAGAGACAACATTCCACCCACCCTTCCTGGGGTAAATTGTCCTGATTTCACCTTCTATGACAATGATTATTGAAAACCATGGAGTCAATGGGGTATTGATGGTCATTCTGCAAGGGGTCTTTTTCTGTCATGTACTCCTCCTGAATGTAGTTAGCAAACAGAACACAGCCTGACATTTTTTTATTTCTCTTTCTGAACAGGAATGGAGAGAGATTTCCCGCTGCCTCCTTCTCCGAACATGTGAAAAATCTTTTCTCAAACTGACTGGCGTTGGTGTTACCATAAATGCACTGCAAAGTTCATTTGAGTATGAGTATGGATAATTCATTATAATGTATCATTTTCTAATACTGTTGTTTATTGCTATAACCCTTTAGTTCACAACAGTGACAAAAATCAAACTTCTCCTTACAATATTAATACTTCATCAAGACAGAAGATTATGACAATAATTAGACTGATTACCAGAGGGAAATTGCTCCCAAATTAAAGTATAAGAAAATGTATTGAGATCTATCAGAGAGAAGAATTTCTTGATGTTGTGGCTTAAATGGGCAAGTATGTCATATTTCTTAGAAGTTGTATTTTATATTTTTTGCCACTTCAGGCTCACTGTCTCCATTTAAAGATGATTTGTCAGTTTTTCTCTGTGCTACAAATGCCAAAAAAATTATTTGTTTCCTCAGTAATTACATACTACCCAATATCGACATACGAATTCTTCTCCCTGATCTCAATCAATTTTCTTATACAATAATTTGGGAGAATTTGTTACAAGATCAAAGACATCATTTCATGGCGATTATGCAAGTAATTAATTTCACATTTGCTAATTTTCTAAGCGGTTTTTGCAGCACATTTCGCCATAGAACAAGGAAAATGTTTTCTTGGGTAATGGCAATAATATTGGGAAATGCAATTGTAATGGCAATGATAATGGTAATGGTAATGCGTTGGTCAACCTGGCTCGGTAATGGGTAATGAAAAATGGGTAATGGTAATTGTAATTGTAATAGTTATGGCAATTATAATGCCAATGGTAATAGGTAACAGCAATGGGTTTGGTTATAGTAATGGTAATGGAAATGGTAATGGTATGGTAATGGTAATGGTGATGGTAATGGTAATAGCAATGGGTTTGGTTATAGTAATGGTAAGGGAAATGGTATGGTAATGGTAATGATAATTGTTATGGTAATGCAATGGTAATGGAAATGGTAATGGTAATAGCAATGGGTTTGGTTATAGTAATTGTAATGGAAATGGTAATGGCAATGGTAATGGTAATGGAAATGGTTATGGCAATGATTATGGTAATGCCAATGGCATTAGCATTTGTTAATGGTAATAGTAATGTTCATATTTATGGCAGTGGTAATGGTAATGGTTATAGCAATGGTAATTGTAATGGTTATGGCAATGGTAATTGTAATGGTAATGGTAATAATATGGTAATAGTAATGGGTAATAGTAATGGAAATGGTAATGGGTAAGTCGTAACTGTTATGCCATGGTAAGGCAATGGTAATGGTAATGGGTAATAGTTATGGCAATAATAATGCTAATGGTAATGGCAATTGTCATGGCATGGCAATTGTAGCAAAGACTACGACGATCTTGAATGCAACATATTATATTTTTCGATAGAAGTATTTGAAGAACAAATTTTTTTAAATACACAGGATCCAAACAAGCGATGAGATGTAAATATAACTTGGAATAACCGATTATTCAACTGAAAAAATAGTAATTACAAAATACCTAAGTTCTAGGCAAGAAATAACCGCGAAACTACAGTAAACAATAATTTCATGACTAAGTATAAGTGGGCAATAAGGGCAATAAGGAACATCAATTCCAAACGAAACACGGCAAACTTCAAGCAGTAAATTACATAATCCAACTAACCTTTGACTCGCAAGCGGATAAACTAATTACACAATCTTTACAACATATTTATATAACCGCGAAGATACATAATCCCCAATAGGATTACGTAATAGCACAAGATAACGAAAATCAATTCTATGCGCTACAGCAATGGCAACGGCAATGGTAATGGGAATGGTAATAGCAATGGCAATGGTAATGGTTATGCAATGGTCGTGGTAATGGAAATGGTAATGATAATCGTTAGGGTTATGGCAGTGGTAATTGTGATGCTAATGATAATGAAAATGGTAATGGTACTGGTAGTGGCAATTGTAAAGGTAATGATAAAGCTAATGGTAATATAGGAATGAGTTATGGTAATGGTAATGTTAAAGGCAGTGGCAATGGTAACGGGTAATCATAATGGCAATGGTAATGGTAATGCCAATGGGTTTGGTAATAGCAATGGTAATGGTAGTACTAATGGTGATGGTAATCACAGTGGCAATGGTAATTGCAAAAACAATGGTAATGGTTATAGTAATGGCAATGGTAATGGCAATGGCAATTGTAATGTTGATGCAATGGTTATGGTAATGACAATGTTAATGGTAATGGTAATGGTAATGGTAATGCGTTAGTCAACCTGGCTCGGCCTACAAAAAGCCACACCCTGCAAACTTGGCATGCCGCTGGCCAGAGAGTCGGGCTAGGTGCTGCCGTTGTCTGTTTTATCGAGTCTGCCGTGAGCCGGCGCGACGCTCAAATGATTTACGCCCAAAGTCAGGCAAAGTGAATTGGTCTGCACACTTAGATGGCCAGTTGCGTTAGTCAATCTGGCTCGGCCTGCAGGAAAGCCAGAGCGACCAAACTTGGCTTGCGGATGGCCAGACGGTTGGGCTAGATGCTGCCGTTGTCCATTTTAACGAGTCTGGCCGTGGGTCGGCGCAACGCTCAAATGATTTAAGCCCAAGTCAGGCAAAGTGAATTGGCCTACACACTTAGATGACCAGTTGCGTTGGTCAACCTGGTTCGGCCTGCAGGCAAGCCAGAGCCGTCAAACTTGGAATGCTCATGGCCAGAGGGTTGGGCTAGGTGCTGCCGTTGTCAGTTTCATCGGCTCTGGCCGTGGGCTAACGCGAACTTCAAATGATTTACGCCCAAGTGAGCCAAAAAGCCGGGATTTTGGAACTGCTTGAAGTCGGTGTGCACACTTGGATGACCAGGTGCGTTGCTCAACCTGGTTCGGCGTGCAGGCAAGCCAGAGCCACCAAACATGGCATGCAGTTGGCCAGAGGGTAGGGCTAGGTGCATTTTGAGAGATGAAATTAGCATTCTCGTGGTCTACTCCAATTCGAGCGTGTCCCTTCGTGTATTGTGGCGAGTCCCTTCTATTAAACAAAAGTTGAAATCCGCATTTCCTATTCTTCTTCTCACGCGTGTAGTCTTGCACGTAATCGCTAGTTTAGGCAGGCGTCGCACCGCTTCTTTATATTAAAACGTAGCGTCCCCGTGGTCTTCTCCAATTCACGTGAATCGCGTGTATTTTTAGGCAGCCGTCGCAGCGCTGTTTTACAAACGAATTTCATGCGCCATTGTGAGAATCGAGTTACAGTCTTTGTGGTCTCCTCCACCACTCGCCTGTATTCGCGCGTCTCTCTTCTATATTGATCTGAACGGTCTCACAGGGAAGCGAGAGCAGCCTAACATGTCATGCGGCTTTTCAAATGGAAAGGCAACGTGGCGCTTTTGGTATTTGATGTTTAGATTGCGTGCAGTGCGGAGACAACAAAATGGTCGACAGCCAAGTTAGTCGAAAATTCCGGGAGTTTGCTCGAAGCACGTGTTCGCGTGGTTCACTTGGAATGGGGGTGACCAAAGGCATAGGTCAGGTGTCGCGTAGGTGTATTTGATCCCTACTTGGCGTGCGGTGGGGGGGGGGGGGGGGGGGACATCAAAATGTGTTACGCCCAAGTAAGCGAAATGGCCGGAATTTTGCCTGAAATTGGTGTACATGTACACCGGGATGTGCTTCACTGCTCCAGTCAACCTTGGCGGTCTACAGCGATCATACATGCCACGCGGCTGGCCAAAGAGATGAGCCAGGTGACATTTGTGTGTACTTGATGCGCGGTTTGCGCGATAACGAGGCAAGAAAATGTTTGACGGCCAAGGAAGTTGAAAATTCCAGGAGTTAAGTAACACGTAACATGCTCCGGTCAGCCCAAGTGGTCTTTTAGGGAATCCCTGAAACCATCTAAATTTCGTGCGGCTGGCCAAAGAGATGGGCTAGGTGGTGCTTTTTTGTGTTTGATGCGGAATTTACGTGCGTTTGCGAAACATCAAAGGGTGTGGCCCCCAAGTAAGTTAAAAGGCCAGGATTTTACCTGAAAGTTTGTATACGTCTACACCTGGACAGCCCTGATAGTCTCGCCACAAGCTGCAGCGATGAAACTGCATGCATGCGGCTGGCCAAAGGATGGGCAAGGTTGCGCTTGTATATATTTGATGCGGAGTTTGCTTGCGGTTGCGAGGCATCAAAACGTGTCACGCACAAATAACTCGAAAAGCCGGGATTTTGCTTACCCGTTGACCGCTGACTGTTGTGACCGTGGTTATCCGTTGGACTTCGTCCGAAGGGGCGTCTTCGGAAAGCAATGTTCGTCTTTAGAGACCACGGGTAGAGCAGACAGCGGTTGATACTTATCAAAAGTATGGCGCTGTGAACAAAACGATGCTATCGCTTTTTTTAAAGCATTGGACGGCCACAAATGAGTACGTTCTGGTTCACAGACGAGGTGCTAAATGGGAAAATATACGCAAGAGTGCATTTTAAATAGGTTAGATGTATTTTATTGATTAGTTTTAACTGAACTCCTCTGCTTTCTGTGTATTCTGTGAAATTTTCAAACGATTTTAGTTCTCAAATCAGTAATTCCTGTAAACAGTCTACGTATTAAAATGGAAAGAACTTTATTATAAACTAATCTCTTTGAAAAATGTTAATCATTCCTATACACACCATTTCTGATATACAGGAACTTTGCTCTTATTAAGTGCAGTGTATGATAAATAAACACTTTCATATATAGTGGCGTGTTGTAAGCAATAAGTCATATTATTATTCAGTTTCTATGAAATATTGTACGGCTATGTTACTGGGAAGAATCCTTATTTGGGCCTACTAAAACATGTATTAAGTTTTGTTTTTATGTATGTTCAAGACAACATTCATGTAAATACAATTGTACATCTCCAAAATAAACTGCTAAGCCACATCTTTAAATGGCGTTATATAGATGTAAATAAAAGTTGTTTTCTTAGGATATTTGGCTTATTATGTTAAATGTAATCAATAAAAAATTATTGCTGTTGAAAAGCCGTATAAATAGTTACTCAAATACATACTCTTGGCGTATTTAACCAAAAGGTATGGGAAAAATACATCGCAAATGCACCCAGCTGTAGAATGAATTATCTCTGGGGATTGTCGCATGCGCTTTTTTCTGACAACCTTTCTCGCTAATGCTGTATCTATTATGGAGAGCAGAGTTGTCAGCCGGTTGGTATAAAATGTCATCAACCATTGCTTAATGTTGCTTCCAAAATTAAAAAGATCGAAAGTGTTTTGGATAATCCCCACTCCAGTGTATCAAAAGCTTTTCTGAAAGCTAACAACAGCATAATTCCAGGGATGTGTAGCCTGCGAGCAGGATCACCTTTGGGTCACACGCACGAGCGATGCAAAGGGCGAACCTGCGATGTAAAGTGTCATTTATCAAACGAATGTTCTCTCCCGCCTTTTACAGAGCCTGTCGGATCGGGGTTGATTAATAGTGACAGTATGTACCTTCTCTATTCTAGTGGCACTGGTTTGAGAGGTGATTTTATAATCAACATTGAGAACAATGTTGGGACGCCAGTTTGATAAATCTTTTAAATTTGCATCCTCTTTTGGAATACGTTTAATTATCTCGCTACGTTGAGAAATACTTAATTTATTATCATAAAGTGAGGCATAAATGCATGTCGAAAAATTGTTGGATTACTGTTATGTTTTAGGGTTGGGTGCAAATTGTCCCAAAAGTGTCGCAGATCACAGAAAACATCCAAAGGTTACTAGAGTATTACAAAGAATTACGGACAACTTGACCGTAACTTCAACTTCAGCTTCAATCTTTCATTTTATAAATTTAACTTAAGACTACCCGCAAATAGCAAGAGCTAATCTACGCGGACATCACTCAAAGATTTTGCGAGGATCTCCAAAAAACGTTCCGAACGTAGCTCGAAGACTTTTAAAGGTGGTCAAAAGTAGAAGACTTCCGAATATTTCATACGATATTTTCAATCTACTTTCAGACATTTAGATATCTTTTTGTGATGAATTTCATGTTGACAATTGCAAATTCAAAACAATTTGCATCATATGTCAATTCAAATTATCAATACAAATTTTCCACTAATTTCGACAGTTCATAAAATTAGCTTTTGTGTATCAAATAAAGTAGTAACAAAGAAGAACCGAACGAGTTTTTTCGTGACCTCTTGCGGTTATTTCAAAATCAGCTGACACAAAAGGTTAAAGGAAAATACCGATCCAGGCATGGTTTACTATTCTTTATTGTGAGTATGAGTATACTAGTTATTAATTTAGTACGGTGTCCAATCTGAGCAAACTAAACTTTTTTCCAACCAAGACGGACATGGACAGAAAAGTAGAAAATTTTTGAAATATGTCTACTTACCACTACATAAAATGGATGCAAATCAAACAAAATGATACTTTTCGTCGATTTTAAGTGTTAGTTTTTATTCATAAAACAATCAGTTTAGTTCCAATTACTCAGCTGTCTTCTTTTTTCGGGAAATATAGAAGTAAGTAATGAGTCATAACCAACAACCTCATTTTGGGCGTTGAACGTGTGAGAATAAGCGCAGCTAGCGTCATCTTCTAAATCATCTTGTAATAATATAACTGACTTATCGAGGTTTGTTCTAAGAAAACACCGTCAACCTTTAACTCACAACGTCTCTCAGATAAATAAAACGCCCTTTCTTTGTAGAAAAACATGACGATATTGAGATATTAGAACACCTTGTGGGCAGTTGACAGCCGAATGAAACACTAATCATTTTACGATTTCTCCTTTCACATGACGTATCTTTTACATTCTATCTTAAGCTGGGCAAATAAATTACTTTTGTATCCTATCTTGCGTTCTGTTATTGAACTAGGAAAGTTACTTGTGCAAATTAAAAGTTTAAACTGACGTAGAAGGTTAGACATAATCTGAAGTCTAAAAGCGGTCCACAACAAACATAGAAAGGTTAAATTTTGTGAAAGTCAAAGAATCATTAAATGGAAACATGAATTTCTTATTTTTAGTACGCGAAAGAGCATTTTTAAAGTAACATCAATATTCCAAAGAAAATGTAACTAAATAATGACACAGCTGCCTCTCTCGGCTGAGAGTTTTAAGAATTTTGTATTCTTTCAAGTTGCTTTTAAAAAACTGTCTATGTTTGTCCATTTTAGCTTTTCATCAACAGCAAACTGATTTTTTAAAAACATCATCGATCCCACGTCTTCTGACGCTCGAATTAAACAAACAGGAACATTTTTCACTGTGTCAAATGAAAGGTTTTTATTTCCAAACAATGGATTTCGTTTGATTACTCAGCTGCCCTCTTTCAACGATAATGTTGTTTATAATGCAATTACTCAACCAGCAAAGTTCAGTTTTATTTCGCAGTAAGCTACGCAGAATAACACGTTGGAGCCAAAATGATCACCCTTGGCTTTGTAATCTGTTTCTTTGCTGGTTTAGGATGCGGTAAGTACAGCATCTCATAATAACACATATTTTTCCGTTTTTGTGGTAATCGTGCTCTACAAAATAGGTGTCTGTTCCTGACGGTGCTTAGCGTTTTGAAGTAAAATATTGGCTGAGGTTATTTTCAACAGCCAATTTCTGTTTTAAAAATTGATCTCTATTCTTTTCAATGAGGAAAAGAAGCCTTGCAGAAGCTCTTGATTGGTCAGTTTATTTTGAGCAAAAGGAATGTCTAGGCAAAATGCTATGTATTGGACCTTGTGTAAGCTTTGGAGGCAGACAAAATGCGACCAGTAACAATAATTTGTGTATTGATGTGTCAAGTAACAACTGTAGATCATCTGGCGTAGCATTGGCGCTAAACAAACCTCCAGATCTATCTTGTACTTTGAACCCGAAAATGATAACAATCCTACGGACTTCTATTCGAGTCTGTTGGCCTTGTCTTTCTCGCAGTTGTTTATGCTTGTGTAGGTTTTATTTTTCTTTTGATTTAAGTAGGACAACTGAATTATTTTATATGAAAGATGAAATATTAATCTTTCTTCTTTATTACCAACATACAGTACGCGAATTTTGATCCTAGCAGCATGCCGAACGCGCGTCAGATAACCTAACAAATGGCCCTGACTCACCTTGAGTTCTCGCAGCTCGGTGAATAGAGCGCCCGCCCTGTCTTTGAGAGGTCATTGGTTCGATTCAGTGTCGATTCCCGTCGGAGACTCAGATTTTTCTTTGTCCCATGCTCACAACTTGATGAATATTTCATCTTTCTTGATTTGAATTGTTTAAGTTTGCACTTTGCAAATCATGGCCTTCGAATTCTTGAAAGTAGATATTTTAATTTGTTTACTCCGAGTTGTGCACTGATACTGAAAAAAATGCCGTTAAAATGCTTAACGTCTCCCTTTTCTATTCAAAAGAAAATCCCCAACCATTAGATGGAATAAAACAACTCTTAATCTACACTCTGCCTTCTTTGATGTGGAATTTCATCATAAAATAAATAGATCAGATATTAAAAAACGACCGTTTCTTTAATAATATGTCGGCTTTTATCTGCTTTGTTTCTACATGTGCATTAGCTCAAATGGAAGTCTGCTATGGAAAGTACGGATGTTTCAGTAACAGAGAACCTTTCAACAGCATAGCTTTGTTGCCCGCTCCCCCAACACTGGTAGCTCCAAAATTTCGCATCTACACCAGATCCAACCCAGACAAACCGCAATTTATCAACGATTACGATCTGACCAAACTTCAAACCTCAAACTTCAATGGTTCGAAAAAGACTGTTTTTATTGTGCATGGATATATTGGTAAGCTGAATAAACATTAAAGTTTAATGAAGTTTGATGAATAAATCACGCTGAAGCAATGCTACACTTGTAGCTTACGGCTACGTTTTACATGGATTCTGCTGATGGATTTAACATTTTTCTAAGTCAGATATGACCCAGTCATTATTTAAATTTATTTTAAAAATGTATGCTTAGCAAAAGTGGTTGCAAATCTCTATTCTCTGTTATATTACATACCTGTTGGCTGTAATTTTTTATCAGTTACTGATTATCTGATTTTTTTTAGTACCTTTTACAATTTTAACCATTTTGGCATCCTTTCGATGGTTGTGATTTCTTTTGAGTAGGTTTTGGCGATTTTCTAGCGTTATAGGAAAAATAAGAAATCGAAAATGCTCGACCTAAATTGGCTGTCTTTCGGATTAATCATGACATCATTTCCGCTTGATCTGGCTCCGTAATACCCACTACCTTTTATGAGATGTGCCTGCAGGAAAATCATGGTGGTTGTATTTAACAAAACTTCCATGATCCCCTGCAGGCGTGTCTCATAGCTGGAATAGAATATTTCATGTTTAATGTTCGGTCCTCTTAAGAGATATTTAAGTGCTGGAGTCCTAGTATCATTATCTTAGCTTTAACGGTCTTGGAGATGTGGAGAAACCCGCTCTTACCCTTTTCGTCTACCTACAGTTTAACACTCTGGTATTTTTTAAAAAAGTAAAGCTTGAGTCAGCGATCCGACGAATGGTTGTACGTCAAAATTCTCTACTCAGTGTTGCTTTGCTCTAATAATATGTTTGGTGATTTTCCTTTTTTAACGGTACATGCAGAGATAAAGCCCAAATGGATGGAGCACATAAGAGATGGTTTATTGAGGAATGTTGACTGTAATGTAATTTTAGTGGACTGGTATCCAGGTAACTTCCCGCCCTATATACAGGCGACAGGGAACACACGTCTGATGGGAGTCATGATAGCAGAGCTGATTAAGTTCCTCATTGCTCAGACCCAAAGTTCGGCAGACTTTTTCCATGTCGTAGGATTCAGTCTTGGCTCTCATATTGCTGGGTACACTGGGAGCAGACTGCAACAGAACGGCCTTACGTTAGGACGAATTACGGGTGAGTAACACTCAAAGCACGGTTGGCTTGAGTTCCTAAATTATATTTTTCTTGATTTGGTGCTATGTTTACATACTGAGCCATTCAACTATAATTCATTAACAGTTGGATCAGTTTTGCATGCTCTTGGTAACTGAATCAGAACGATTATACATGCTTTTCTTTTAAGCCACTTAACCACTTCTAATGAAAACAATAACTAATCCTGGCTTGACTTACACGCTTTTTAGTATAGCTTAAGGCATTTTTCCGCCATTAGTGCTGGTTACGTGGTGAAAGAATTACATTTTGCTTCAAGTTCTCATTGCGTCATATCTTTTATTAGGATTGGCCAGCTGTGATAACTCCAGGCGAGGGCAACACACTGTTTTAAGAAGAACCAATATTTCTTAACAGGATAATTTTCCTATTTCAAGTAGCTTTCGCTGTTGTTCTACTTTCTTCTTCCAGGCCTAGACCCAGCTGGACCATTGTTCGCTGCGACAGATCCCGCGGTAAGACTGGATCCTACTGACGCTCGATTTGTGGATGTAATTCATACAGACGCCAATCGCTGGGGCTTGTTCCAATCTTCCGGTCACATTGATTTTTATCCTAACGGAGGATTGAATCAAGTTGGCTGCTCAAGTATCACCAATGGTAATTAACAATAATGGTTATGTTTTAGATGCAAAACGGTCCTTCTTAACCGGGTCTCAACTAGAACCAAGACTCGCAAAGAGGTAACTCTCTTCGTGTCGTTGGTCCCGAAAAGTTTTGAAAGCAAAGTGGGCTAGGCTGTTAAAGGGGCTTTGTCACGGATTTTAACAGATTTTTGAACAGCCATAATTTATATTTTAGATCTAGGAAACCTAAAAATAAATAAATAAATAATGGGCCATTCTTATCAGCAATTCCTATATTAGAGCAGGGAAACTGTTAACAAGCGTCTTTGGTTTCGGATGGCTTGGATGGAAATGCATTTCATCTTGAAAAGTTAAGGCTAACCTTTTCAAGTTGTTCCCGAGCACCTTCAAAAAGTTAATATTTATAGCCGTAGTTTGACTTTTATCCAGAAATTAAGGTCATATCTTCCTTAATTTGTTCAAAGATAATGTTTTCATGAGCAAGTCGCCTACCACTAATTTCAACACAGTTTGGACCAAAATTCTGCGAAATCCCCGTAACGTAGCTCATTTTAGCAGACATTTTGTTTACTCCTCTTACGCCATCGTTCCTGTTACAATTTTTACCATGAACACGTTACTTTCTTTCTGATTATTTTCATGTGCACCAAAATGGCTACCTATCCAATAGCTACTTCAAAGTCTTTATTCACAACAACAACTTCATTATTAACCCTTTTACAAAAAAAAGAAAGAAATTTGCACACATAAGAAATTATACAGAGCTAAAAGGGTGTTGGCTTCCTAAAATAACTAAGAAGTTAACAAGTCTAGGAAGCCAAATCCCAATATAGGAATGCTAATGGGAGTAGTGAAATAATGTACAGACTCCAGATCGAGGGATGGATTCGAACATTGGCCAGCTCAGTGAGTTGTGAGCATGGGCAAGAAGATACTTTGCTGCTTTCACAGCGTCTCTCTCCGTTCAGAAATATAAGTGGGTTCCAGCAAACTGTTAGCAAGGGTAACCTTACAAAATTGTGATATACAGGCATTTGGACTAGCAACCATCTAGAGGGGGAGAGGATACTAGATTTTCACCCTATTATTAATTCTGGTGCCATGCAAATAAATTATATTTAATATATATGTTTTTTTTATCCTTTTATTTTTTTGCAGACCTTGGACCTGTGGGTCCTCTTGTGTGCGATCACTTTCGAGCCCCAGCATATTTCATCGAGTCGCTCTTTCCGCGGTGTATGCAAAACATGAAAGGTTTTCCTTGCCGTGACTCCAATGAATTTGATCGAGCTCGCTGTCTTGCTAATTGTAAAAATGGAGTGTGTCCTGAAATGGGATACAATGCAGTACAGAATGGGAGTCAAATACTTGGAAAGCACTTCTTATACACTACGACAAGCGCGCCATTTTGCGGTGAATATAATTATTTAAAGCAATATTGGACTATTAGTAGAACTAGGAAACAGTTGCCATTATGAGTTGCACAATTCAAAACGCAAGTTAATTGTTTTCATATTGCATTGAACACACCAAGTAATTGAAAGTGAACTGCATATTGCTCACTTGAACCTAGTGATCTTGATTGTGCATTCGCGAAGATATTACTTTGCTCGTGATGGTGTAATCCAGCTGATGTAGATATAGATACTAATTTGGGGACTTTGGAGTTTTAAGAGTTGTTTGTCTTCCACATACCCAATATCATAACTTAGTCTAATCCTCTTTTTATTGTGTTTTCGTCCTTTGTATATTGTACAGTCATCGTTTTTGACACCATTTATGACGTTTGTGTAAATTCACGTGTGTAATTAAACAATGTATTCCGAGGTGTTTCCGTTAGTCTCGCACTCATGACCTCAGCAACAGCGCGTGACCCTACGGCTAGAGATAGATGTTGTTTGCGTTTGTGGTTTCACAATTTTTTTACTTGTAATAATAAAATTCTTTGATTTTCTTGCAGTTCCCTACTATACAGTCGTCAGATTCAAAACAACTTGGTCGTTTCTGGTCGGCTTGCTGCGAGCGCATATCGTGGTCAAATTGTTTGGGTCTCATGGAGAGTCGGATTTCGTTCAGCTTCAAAGGTAGTTATCATAGACAAAGATTTATTAGAACGCAAACGCAATACCTGGCAACTTTCATATTATGCTTGGACCATGTTTGAACCAGTACACTCTTTTCGTTAACCATTTTTACGACTGTTTTTGCGTATGCAAAACGGGAGTTACGGATTGAGTGGCGATTTGAAGCCATCCTTCCTTCACTCCTTCAGTCGATCAGATGTAAACGAAAGGCCGTTGACAGATGGTTGGCAGACCTACATGTAACGCTACTCTCAGTTTGACGTTGCGGTTTATTAAGACCGATGACAGACCATTGTACTTTAGGCGCTGATGGTTTTGTTTTGATGGGTATGTGATGATAATTTGAAAATCGATTGTGAACATATTTTATTTTTGTTTTACCTTAAATCAGGTGTATGTTGTTTCTGCCCTATAGAAAAATCAACAGAATTTTCTTAAGTTTGCATGTGACGGTGAAAGCGAAATTGAAAGCGAAGTTTGTGTAATCGCCAGCTGACAGAAGATTATCAGTGTCACGCGACAAAGGTCAACGCAGCCGATTTCAAAATAAATTTTATGCGACGCTTAGTCTTCACAGCAATCAAAGAATGCAAGATCAAACTTATCATGCTCATGGCACTATCAAAACACATTCCGGAAATTGACGTCAATCGTACACGCTGTACAGGGAAAAGAGTGTACACACGCTAGCACGAAAACACGCAAACTTGAATTTGTCTGCTTGCTTCTTTTACAACCAATTATGCAAAACAAAATGAAAAACAACGTAAATCCGTATAGATCTTTACAAGTGATGCACTTCGACTTCGACGATTTAATTCGTCACTTGTTAAATAGAAGCGACAAGAAGGAACAATTACATCGTGTGCTTCACAGCGACAACCTAAATCAACGCATTTCAAACACCTTTTATAGGCCTCGGAGTTAAGAAGTACCCTTGCTGAGTTTTATAACCCACAACAGATAAATGTTCATCGCATGCAAGCAAAATCATCAGCACAGGTCGCAGCGGAGAACACTCGAGTTTCAACGACGAGATAAAATCTGGAGCGAGATTTATTCCTAGCAGAAGACTACCTATCCCAAAAGCCAGAGGACCCTACCGCAAGTAAAAGAGGAACAACAAAACTCACAGTATAAGCAACCAAAATAGCGGTCGCAGAAGACAGGCAAAGTCATATTTTAAAAGCATATTAAAATAAAAGACGATGCGCGGATCGTTAAAAGTGATCATATGTTTTCAAACACGAATAGAAAAATACATAGAAAACAACTTGCCCCCAAAGTTATCCAGATATACACGCAATCGAATTCCACCAAAAAGTCGTTCCACGTGCCATTGAGTTCACCATAAAATCAGACTTGAAAGCGAAGTTTGTGTAATCGCTAGCTGACAGAAGATTATCAGTGTCACGCGACAAAGGTCAACGCAGCCGATTTTAAAATAAATTTTATGCGACGTTTATCTTCACAGCAATCAAAGAATGCAAGATCAAACTTATCATGCTCATGGCACTATCAAAACACATTCTGGAAATTGAACGTCAATCGTACACGCTGTACAGGGAAAAGAGTGTACACACGCTAGCACGAAAACACGCAAACTTGAATTTGTCTGCTTGGAGCTTGCTTCTTTTACAACCAATGCAAAACAAAATGACAAACGTAAATCCGTATAGATCTTTACAAGTGATGCACGTTCGACTTCGACGATTTAATTTGTCACTTGTTAAATAAAAGCGACAAGAACTCGCACGAACACATTAAACGATGACGTCATCGCTTAAAAAAACAGTCGTGGCCTCATAGGGCCTTTTGATTATAAGAACGTTAAAGCTGAGATTTGCCCCAAAATTTAAGAAAATTTACAGGCTAAAATAAAAACATCCTCAAGCTCAGCCAAATTTTACGCGTTCTTATAAAAAAAGAGTGGTTATTAGTCTTACACGGCAAAAAGCTTACGAACCAAAGATGAGGGACAAAAGTTTAGATAAACACACTTTCAGAGAGCAATTGTATCACCGTAGTTTTGTTGACTTCACTTTTCGCCTTTTCAGTTTGATAATGGAAAGCATGATGGAAGAAGAAAACTTCGTTCAGTTATGCTCATGCTCGTTGAGAACCGTACAATATATTAGAACAGATCAGACAAACCTTTCTAAATTTCAGATCAAAACGGAAAATCTCTGACCATTTTCAGGTCAAAAGAGCTCGAAAACCATTCTCTTTTGGTGCTGCACATACCTATACAGCTTATGCATGCAAGAGAGTACATCGCTGGGGCGGGGTTTTGCCAAGGAAACGTAACACATGGTATGCTGTGGTCTCAAATAATTATTTGCTGTTTTCGTTTTTTTTTTTTGTTTGTTTGTTTGTTTGTTTGTTTTTAAGCCGAAATCTAAAACGTGGAAGCGATGAAACGTTTGTAATGCGTGGATCAAGAAACGTCGGAACCCCGCAAAAAATCCAAGTACAGCAGAAATATTTTTCCTGGCTGTTGAAATGGAAACTCAGCAAAGTTTCAGTAGAGCCCGGATGGACAGGAACACAGTCAGACAGGAGCAACAAATCTCTGTAAGTTAATTTCGCATCAATAAGCACTCTCTTTGTATAAGAGCCGGACGGCTGTAAGTTTTAACTTAAAGTTTCTAAAAGGTCGTGCGGATGGGGAGATGGAGATCAGGCTTACTTTTAATAAATGTATACATTACTTACATTGTAATATTGTGCGAACTTTATCACATTACCTGAAATCTTCGATATTTGCCTGTTCATAAATGATAACGAAATAAATGTAACTTACATAAATAAATTAACAAACAAACGAACGAACGAACGAACGAACGAACGAACGATTAAGAGAACAAAAACGACAACGGCGATATTGATTATAACAACAACATATTAAGAAATTCTGGAAAATACATACAGAAACAATGATCCTGAAAAAGGTTTCGTCAGGTCTGGTTAAACTTAAAGAAGAGGTAAACTACAGCTACAGCCAATTATTGGTGTCAAAGTTTGTGAATGTTTTGATTACGCTCATTGATTATGTTCAGAGCAAGACGTGAGTTCTCCCTCCCTCCCTCCCTCCCTCCCACATGCCTCTCATAGCGCCATCATGATAATGGTTCCTTATACCAACAAAGACATACCGTATAGTGTAATAATTTTCGTTATTTTATTTACCTTACAGATATACAGCTTGTTTTAACACTTTTGTGGGAAGCAAAGGGGTGACAAGGGATCTACATCGAGGAAATGTATCCTGTTGATTGTTATGTTTCCTCTAGAGTCTTTACAGCAGTGTGTTATATCCACAGCTTAAGTATCTTTTGTTCAGAGTATGCGATTAGAAGTGCAATGTAGAAAACTGGTGAAGTAAAATGTGAAAGAGGAAATAAATTAAATGTCAACCTTTGTTGCGCCCTAGTTACTTTCCTGATTTCAACCGCTATCATTGATCATTGTTACTTTTTATTCAGTTTTTTTTTTTCTGTGATGCATTTCAAAACTTAAAAAGAGGTTATGATCATACCCATAAAGTCCTGATTCACTTCTTTTAATTTTACTTGGATTTTGTTCCGATTCTCTACATACATTTGAATTATTACAATTTCGGCAAAATGTGGGTGAAATTATCACATTTCTTTACACCACTGTTCATTTCATGCTTTGCCCATGCCTATAACAAATTTCAAGATGGCAATTAGCTATATGGAATTGGAAGACAGCATACTCACTCACTGAATCCCACAGATCGATGTAAAGCAATAAAATGGCTTCTGCAGCCACCACCATGCACTCTCAAGTAATTTAGCTAATAAGGTCCGAAAAGCAACACCTCAAAAGTCGACAATTTTAATTGTCAAGGAATTAAAAGTGCGGTCAGCAGAGGAATTTGTCTCGATAATGCATTCTTTTGTTCAACCGTGTAATGACATAATGCACCTATCTAATGAACCGATGATAAATGAAATTGCGGGAGAGCTAGGGAACTTTAGGCAACGCATTTGTTTACGGCTCATGACGGTTGTTACCCTCGATTATTGCCCGATCGTGCAGAAAGATTTCTTGTGAGGAATGGATTTCGAGCCGCGGCCTCGTGTTTTGAGCTTTCAGTCAGTACAATCGTCATCTGATGAAGATAATTACGGTGCATCAGGAAGGCGTACGTCTGAAGCTGGAAGTACGACCTCATCACGGCGAATATCGGTAAATCCACAAAGCAGAAAAAGCTCCAAAGTCTCAACTTACGTCTCTCCTTACCGTCTCTGGCGAAAACTTTCCGATTCAATCCACGAACAGTCGGCCAAAGGTGGTCAAGACGAGGAGAAAAAGCAGGAGGTAGAGAACACTTACCGCACCGAGCCAAAGAGAAAGTTTCCGGAGAGAGAAGTAAAAGAAATTATCCAAAACAGTTTAGAAGCCTTGCTGGGCGAGTTGACCTACAACGCCACAGAATGCGGCTTTCTGACTAAGCTCCTGAGCTCAAGAATTATGGAACAAGTTAAGAGTCTCAATATCGAACGGTATAAACTTGTTTGTTTGGTCAATGTGGGATCAAAGCATAACCAAGGCCTCCGGATCGCGAGTAGATGTCTGTGGAACGCGGATTTCGACACACACGTCACGGCAAGCATCGAGAACGGAACGCTGTTCGCTGTGGCTACGGTGTACGGGGTTTATTTTGAGTAACTCAACAGATTTCGGCGATGACAGCAATAGAGTTTGTGTAAAACCACTTTAAAAACTATTATGTTAATCTCATTACAGAGAAACAGCAGGATTCCTCAAACTAATCATGGGCTGTACCAGGCCAGACTCTGCTCATTCCATTTGACAAACAACTACATACGAAAAATTTATACATGTATTAACCGCGTTTTAATCATGTCAGTAATTGCAGGACAACAACACACGGCTTTTGTCGCACGTGCTGGCGACAAGAGATTTATACCTTGTGCCAAAGAATGAATGGGAGCCGGAATGACGTTGTTAAAAATCAGTTTATGTTATTGTTAGTTACGCACGCTTGTTCCTTACCAACAAATGTTTCTCTGAATGATAATACTGCATATATGTTTTGTAAACATTTCTACGAATAATTGTCATATTTTCACGAACAAGAAGGATCAATAACGAAGTTTTCAGGTAACCAAAGTAGGATGAGGTTCCACCAAAAGAAGAAAAAATGGCGTGACTTGAAATCGCTAATTATGCAAATTCTCAGTACGCGCTTTTCCGTGGCAACAAAACAGTGATTCGCTTTAGTGAATTCAGCGTCGATTTGCAATTTTCATATTCACCTGGGTTGTACAAAATATTCTTTCTCTAGCCACCCGTATTCTTTTAATTTTCATCAGCAGAGGCCACGTTTAACAAAAACTTGTCTCTATCGAGTAGCAGTTCATTAGTGCTTACAAGTTACTTTTTACGCAGTGGACATAATTGAAAAGTTTCTCAAGTCAAAATAACACTTTCGTATAACAAATGAGCAATACGTTTCTATTTGATGTGTTGCAGTAGTCACAGTTGAAATTATTTAGTCTATATTTATCGAATACGAGATTCACTAATTGTGTGTCTACTGTCGCATATAGCCTTATAGACTGATAACAACTGCTGTAGCCGAGGACTATATTTCATATTGTTTATTTGTATGGATATGTATTTGTGATGCGTGGGTTGAACCAGCACAGGGAAACCACACATGTAACTTGGCAGTGGGGCCTTTATCTATTTATACAGCTAGTCAAAGCTAAGTAAAGACAAGCGATTTACAATCTTAAATGTCAATTATGTATCTATCCCCAGTTTTCTCTTAGTTTTTTTCAGCAATGAATCGTATTTTAAATATTTTTTAAGATAAAAGCCGGGATCATGAAATACTAGCTACAACAGCTGATTTCTCGTTTCCCAAATTGAAAAGCACTTTACATTTTTTTTTACTTGTTAATTATTAAAAAAAGACAATTTTCTGCCCGCAACAAATATAATCGTAAAGACAAAACAACAACCTAGGTTGACAAATTACACAAAAGGAAACTGTGACTTTCAGCTTTCACCGTTGACTGATCTCATATTAAACAGCTCCAAACTGAACTGATGGCAGCTTTATGCTCAGCATCGTGTCATTCTGCGCATCTTGTCCTTAGTTGTCTCCTGTGCTAGGAAATTGTTTTGAATGGACCGACTAAGCGATCAAACATTGTTTCATAATAAAAACGTTATATGGCTCATATTTTTTAGCCAAATTCTCGGCCCAGCAATTCTCGGCCTTGGTTTAATCGTTTTGCCGACCCATCCGATATTCATCATGTTTGTATAAAAATGTTTAATTCCTTAGTCGAAGGTTTCACGCACGCGGTTTACTCTCCCGGTAATAATAAATAAATACAAAGGAAGAATTTTAACATTTGTCGTTCTGTCGTAATAGAGAGCTTCATGATGCTGGCCTTAGCAGATTCGAAATTCAACAGTTTCCTTACGTTGGCAGGGCTAAAACCTTTGATAATGTAAGCTCGTCTTTGCCAATTTTGGAACAATCAGATCCTTGCTTTTCAAATCTTTTTTTCCTTGAATTAACTGCCATTGAATTTTGAATAAGGTATACAAAGAACGCGCTCTGCTAAATAAATCTAATAAACAATTATAAAAATAAAGATTAACATTTGTGTCGTATGTCTGAATCTTTCACCTCTCATTTCCTAAAAAAATGAAGTTGTCTACTTAGTGCTGACAGTTTGGATCATTAACTCTGAAGAAGACCAGTGAAACTGGTCGAAACGTCGATTTAAAACTAATTTTAACCTCGGAAAAATCCCGGTAAGTTGACAACTTTAGAAAATTTTTGTCTATTCAGATTTGTGAGCACCAAGCCTTGACCGAAGGCTCTCGTAAAAAAAATGGAAAATTTGCACAATTCGATCTCATGATAATTTGTATTAAACGCAGCCCCAATATGTATCCGCAAAACGTATCGCGTCTTTGTTGCTTTACACACAGGTGTAGGAAAACACTACTTTCTCACAGTAATTAACTGCGTGGCTTACTGTTTGCTTGCTTCTTCTAATGTTACAAGACATTAACACTTTCCGCTGACACATAGCGGCAAATGTTTCCTATCAAATACAAAAAAGAAATACATTATAGTGATGAAGAGGAAAGGAAAGTGTCATTTTCAGACGCAGTGCTTCATGCTCGTGGAAAGGACTCAATCTAGTCGGCATAATACCTTTAAAGAGTATGTTTTCATCTCTGAATTCGGAAAAAAAAACATTAATGTTATCCATTACGGAGAATAAGTCGTTAAATCCTAAAGAATTATAGTATTTCAAAGGGATTTTATCAAAGAGAAACGCAGTGAAACAAAGAAATTTATTTTGCACGAGCAGTATCTTGTTAATTGCAGTGCTATTATTTATGCCAGGTAAAACCGCACGAAAAACTTCCGATAATGAGTTGGATTACCTCTGAAAAAAGCTAAAAGAGAGATTGTCAACTTCTATATGCACAATGCTCTCTCAGAAAAAAAGTTACCCTTATAATTTTGTTTAGTTTTAGACTGTTTGTGCCACCACTGTCACGGAAGACTTCAAATAGCTCATTAGTAGAAGAAAAACTAAAAATGTTTCGCCCCGTTTATATTCGACTACAATCCATTGCTTGAAAGTGGTAGCGAAAAGCGCGGACAAAAAGCAATTCGATATGTTATCAAATAAGAGTGACCTCCTGTTTAGTCTAGTTTACTTCTTAACTCCCATTTTCATTGTGTTTTTTCCCTCAGTCCTACGAATTTTGTGATTAAAAACACATTAGGCTTGAAAGGAAATCAAGCCGCTTTTAGTCCGTTTTAATTTAGTTATATTAAACCGGAGTGTTTAATTTCAGTCCTTAATTAAATAAAGATATTTTAAAGGGTGTAGAAACATTCCATTAATAAAGTGGCAAATTTTGAATTTCCTCAAAATGGACCACGCGCGCACGGAAAGCGGATCAAATTTCAAAGAAAACGTATTTCCCCCAGGATTTCCTGGGCTTTGTCCAATTTACGGATTATAAACAGTCACACATATAAACGGCGTTCACAAAACATAGTTCAATACAGCGCTTCCTCAGATTTCTACATTGTCAAAGTTCCCGGTGAAAGCACGCAAAGACGACCGAGAAATGATGGGATATTTACCGAGGATACTCTATTTCATTTGCCTACTTCACGAGGTAGGTTAAATACCACATTTATCTCTGATATCACGTAAAATGATGCTGATGAATGAACATATTTACCTGGTGCAAGCCAAAAGGCAGTCAGTTAACTTTTTTTTCGTTAACCTTGCTTATTAGTAGTACATTTGCTCTGTGATTTTGTCATGCCATATAGCTCTATTCAACCGCCTTCCAGATTATACTTTTGCATGGTCGACATGCGTATGGCAAACTAATACTCAAGCTGTGTGTCTTATTTTGATTAGGTTAGAGCTGCTTTAAGACCACAGTTTCACAGAATTCTGTCAAGGGATGAAATAAGAAGATATCTGCACACGGATTCTGAAGATACAGGTAAGAGAATGGCTTTATAAGGTTAGTCGTGAGAACATGAACTAGTGTTAGTCTGAACATGCAGTGATTCAACTGATCCTAGTTAATACGTCTTTCGTCATAAGCGGTAATATAAGCGGTAATATGAGATATAACCCAGGGTCAAGCTGGCTAACTTCCAGTTGCTTGTACCCTGTTCACGAACGGGTGGACCATTTGTGCAAGAGAATTGCTTTGCTGGCTACAAAGGAGGGATTTCAATTAAAAAGATAATACAAACAGGATTTTTGATCGTGCGAATGAATTGACGAATGATTGAGGTAAAATGAGTTCTAATTCAGCTGGCATTCTAAAACTGCAATGAAATTTAGGAGCTCAGCTACGTCTATGTAAAACTTGAATCAATTCAAGCAATAGTAAATAAGTGCTTTTTTAAAGTTCCAGAGTATGACATTATACGGGTCCTTCATCACAGAAGAAAACGAAGTCCTCTATCACCTCATCAGGAATTTAGAGTGTCAGCATTTGGAAAAGACTTTGAGCTAGTACTGGAATCTAATGATGACGTCATTACTGATGGTGGCCTTTCCATAGAGAGAAGGACTGCAGATGGACTGCTTACGAAAGAAATCCATCAACCACAGGGAAGATTTTATGTAGGGCATGTGGCCTCCGACCCTGACTCCCATGTAGCAGTTCGGGAAGCCGATAAAAAGGGCCAACTGGTAAGAATTGTAACTACAGAAATAGGATACTGTTCAGCAAGCTTTTGAACCATGTGAGAAAAGTGGGAATTTTTCCACACTTCTCAAGATTTATTTAATATGTGTTGTTGTCGTTGTTTGCCCAAAAGTATAATTAGTCTGGCTGTACTGTAGTTAACTTAAAATATCTTTTTTGACAACTGCTATATTTCAGAGCGGTGCCATAATAAGTGATGGTCATTTGTACGAAATAGAGCCTTTGCCAGATCACCTTCACAGGCGTGCGCCATTGGAAGGGACTGGGTACCACGTGATATCCAGAAGAAGCATCCAAGATATTCCAAACACAGCGAAAAAGTCAACCCCAGTAGCAGGTATGACCGAAGGGTTTTCAGACTGTTTGATGATTTTATGGATGGGAATATGGAAATGTCATGATTGCAGGAGAAACAACCGCACTAGCTAAAATTTGTGCCAGAAATTAAAGAGGTACATTAAAATTAACACATGCTGTCTCCTGTATCACTCAAATTAGTGCCAGAAATGAAAGAAGTACGTGATAAATTAAAAGAAGATCAGAACGAACCAAACGACATTGAAAGAAAACGTGACGTCATCTACCAAGGAAAAATCTACATTGAGGCTATGCTGGCAGCTGACAAAACTACATGCGATTACTATGGCAACGGAACCCTTGATTATCTTCTGAACACAGCTAATCTGGTAAAAGTTACAATATTTCGTTGCTGTTTCTCTTTGTGAATGATAAGAAAGTGTCACTGATTACTGTAATCCATTATCTCTGTTAATAATAATAATAATAATAATAATACTACTACTAATAATAATAATAATAACAATAATAATGATAATAATATGTCATCACGTAAATTGAAAGGATGGGAATAGATTTGGCCCACCCTAGACAGATATTCGAGATACTGTCTTTTAGGACGCTTGGGGAAAAATTATGTCACCACTTTGCAAGTCAAAGAGAGATAAATTAATTTTGTATTTCATGTTTTGATACTGTGCTTTAGATTAGCCGGCTGTACAAGGATAAGTCAATTGGGATGCAGGTATCTTGGGTGCTGGTGAAAGTTTTCCTGGTGGAAGGATTTGATGTGAGTGTTATATTAAAACTTATTCGTAGATTTGGTAGCCGGGCTATATAAAACGCAAATTATTAAATCTTTTGTTGGATAGGTCCTATGCTAAGAGCCCCAAGAGGGAAACAAATACCAGATATGGCAGATAATTTCCACACACTTACTCACCTCTCTAAGCTTAAAATACCTGGAAAATAAAATTACTCATCAAATGCGAGGGACGAAGATATAATGAGTAATAGCAATGATCGATTTCCCATACATTTGTTTGCAGGTCACGTGTAATTTTAGCACGAAAATTTGAAGAAAAATGAATAGCAAACTGCATTAGGCACGCGATGATGTTTTCCTAAGGAAAATCATGTATTGCACTTGTCTCTTCCACTCAGTAACAACTAGAAAAAAATATACGAAACTGATTATCTATGTTGTTTTCATTGTCAGCCAGACCTGGATTTCACCGCAAACAACATAACCTCTGGTGGCAGGTATCTAAGAAATTTTGCAAAATGGGCCTCAAAAAGAAACATGGCAGACAGAGATGCTGAACATTATGATCACGCCGCCATGTTGACAAGGTGAGACCTGGAACAATCTAAGCGCTAAGCACGATTTTGAACCAACGAGACGCATCACGCCGTCAGTGCCATAAAGTGCCCCCCCCCCCCCACCCCCCTCTCTCCCCCCACTTTTGACGTGGGCCGCAACGAGCGTAGAACCCTTTTTCACGAGCGGACAATACTTTAACTTCTGAGATTTGAAAAAATAATAATTATAACACGCTTTTGAAGACACCCACTTATGTTAATTTTCAAATTATTCAAGTTATTTTCATCAATTATTTAGTTTGCTATATAAACTCAGTTTTCTTTCGTTGTTCTTTTTTATTTCTTTAGGAGAGTCTGTGGTCTTAATAGCTGTTATATGGACGGTAAGGGAAATAAGGCAAATGTGTAAGTCATTCCTTCGTATATTCATTCACTCATTTACCCGAGAGAACGCTGCTCGCTGCGTTTTATAAGCACAGTGCTTATCGAAGTAATGAGATCACAATATTTTTTTTTAGGGCTGGCGTACTTTTCGACGCCATGTAGTAGGAAATGGGGAGTGAGCGTGAATGATGCCACTGGTTTGACCGCAGCGTACACTGTAACACATGAAATGGGGCACAAGTAAGACATCACTTCCCTTCTTCAGTAATGTACATGTTGAGGTTACTGCCCTCGTTTTCTTTTCTTATAATTGATTATCTGGATCGAATCTGACCTTATTAAAAGTCTCAACTTCAAAAAAATAACCGGAGAATTAGAAACGCACCGACCATGATTTTTCTTCTAACTAAAATCGAACAGTATTTCCTCCAAACACGAAATGTCCATCTCTGGAAGTCTTGCAAACATTGCCTAACTGATGTAAATCGTTAAAAAACTTGAAAGTAATTTATTAGTTACAAATATTAGCCATTTCTCCACAATTTGCATTTGTTAGCTGTTTTACAATTTAAGACACAATTGTATGACATCATAAAGTACAATACGGGACATCCGTAAAATTCAAAACCCTAAATTGCTCATACTAAACATGAGTCATTCATTACTTAAATATTCCCTTCTAATATTTTAATGGCAAGTCTTTGCAACGGTGATGGTTTCGTTAAATGATTGAGATCATTTCGTCTTTGTTTTCCATGTTTTTAGCATCGGTTTACCGCACGACAGAGGAGATTGTTCCAAGGGATATATCATGCAAAGTGTGCAGTCATCAGGACCCAACGCACATCACTGGTCCCCTTGCAGCAGAGACAAATTGAGGACGATATTTACGTAAGATTTTCCAAGTCTGTTTTCATTTGGTTTGTCCTGCAGACCTGTTAGGCAAGTAAGCCGCCCTAGTTATTCTTATAGCTTTCTCGATATTCAAACCTGATGAACTTTCCAGGTCACGTACATGTTTCCACAACAAGCCACCTAAACAGGTTTCCAGTCCCACTCTTCTTCCAGGCTACACTAATGACATAGATCAACAATGCCAACTAGCGTACGGAGCTGAATACCACGCCTGTCCCTCGCGGAGAGTAAGTTCACCACTGAAAATTTTATGCAGTTTCTCTTTGTTTTTTAAAATAACCTCCCAATTATTAAAATAATTAACTGACACATTCTTTTACGTATACGCATTCTAAACGTTAGGAAAGAATGAGAAGAACTTTTGGAAATATTGATTGGATTGAAAACCTAAGTTGTCAAAGTGAAGGACTACCTTAAATTGGATATATATACTGATACGACATTGAATAAAAAGCAAAATGGGTAAGGTCGTATAGGAATCCGCTCACATGTGACACTTTAATTATCCTTCCATACGAACTCTAGTTTGTTTTTATTTAAGTTTGAAACCTCCCTTACTTTAGGTTTTTTCTATTCAACAGTCAAACTATTTCTAGGTAACTTTTGTTGATGGTTTTATCAAACAACTTAATTCTTAAAAACAATTATTGGAAAGGGATTTTTAAAAGTTACAATAAAGACTGTTGGCAGGCAGGTCCTTCCTTCCTTCTCGTAATTCAGCGTAAAGTGGGTGGCAACGACAACCCCCCTCCCCCACCCAAACCCACACTCTTTCTCCTAGAAGCGTCAATCGATTATTTTATTTATTTTCTTGTTTGTTTGGTTTTTTTTTCGGTTCTTTTCAGAAAAGCTGTGGTGCTCTTTACTGTACGAAAGGAGGAAGTTGCTACAGCAGAGGTGCGCCGGTCGCGGAGGGAACTGAATGCGGCTATAGAAAGGTACAAACCATGTTAAAATAACAAAAGTGGGTTACGGGCACACACTTGAATGCCCCAGTATAGCACTTGTAGCTAAGTGATCCACGCAGCCAGAACTTATCCGCTGAATGCACTAAGGGTATTTTTCAGGTTGAAAAGGTTATTTTGCCAATTTAATTCGGTTTTTTGTGGGATGTCAGTCCATAACAGGTTACCACCAAGCATTTTGTCGGGTTACTCGTGTGAGAATCAAGTGACCTAAACAAAACACAACGCAATGGTTTGTAGAAAATTTAAAGAGAAAATAAGTTTTAAAAAGAAACAGTACCGTTCTTCTGGGTCGCTGACTGTGAGGGTTGATAACGCTTCTCGTTCACGAAGGGTAAAACGATCAATTATAACTGATTTTATCAATATCTCTAGTGGTGCCGAGCAGGAGTCTGTACTGATATAGGACCAAGCTTGCCACCGCCAATTGACGGTGGGTGGGGACCCTGGGGAACCTATGGTAGCTGTTCTAGAACTTGTGGAGGAGGAGTGAGATATCGAAGCCGACAATGCAACAATCCTAAGTAAGTTTAATATTTAGAACCCGGGAAGGGACTCTTAAATAGAAAAAGACAGGACTAATCGTTAGGAAATTTTAAAGGAGTCCTCTAAACCGTGCCAAAATCTTGTTTTGTTAGCGTGGCTCCAATTAAATTAATTTTCGTCCTAAAACTTTAGGATACGATAAATGTTGTACCAAGAACTGTTTTAAAGGTATTAAGTATTGGAATATTATAAGTGTGAAATAGCCGAACGGCTAATAAAGACCATCTCTATGCAAAGATTAATTCGATAATGATAGTGATAATTTTGGATAGTCAGTTGTTATTTCCCACATTTTAGAAGGAACATTCTCCTGAAACTGACAATGAACTAACGTTAGGAAAATGCGTCGTTCATAAAAATGTACCATACAGTCCATCGATGAAATTTAACTGGAGGTTAGTAACTAGCAATTCTCTGTTTTTGTTTCTTTAAGACCTCAATACTTCGGAAAACTCTGCAAAGGATCTGCCAGAGGATACCATAGGATGTGTAACACTCAGGTGTGTTACTTTATAAAGGACCATGCCTCCACCCAAGTCCAAAGTTACATTGTGTTGTGTATTAAATTATCAAATATTATAATTGAATAGCTGACAGAGACTTTGTCCAGCAATCATTGCATACCAAAAATTAGCTTGGAATTAAAGCTAAAGCTCCAAAGTTTGAAAACTGGGGACAATATCTAATATTCCATAGTTGGCTACGTCACGTGAAGTGTTAAGACCAATTCGCGCGATTGATATTCTCCAGTTTTGACTATATTACATGATGTGCTTAGAGCATTCTCGTGCGAAGAAAACACTTGATATAATATATTTCACTTTGCATTATAAGAGAGTAAAAATGCTTATGGGCAACTGCCACAACGACTCTAAAAAGGTGTGGTTAAATGAATCTTTTAATTTTAATCTTTTCTTGCAGGAGTGCACAACTGACCGCTATCGTCATGAGCAATGCGAAGAACACAACACTGACACTACAAAATACCGTGCACACTTTATGGGAGGTATAAGCGAAATTTATTTGCCATAAATCAAGCATGTGTTAAGTTTGCTCAGTGTTTTACAATCCGTTTATAATTCATAAACTATCAATTTACTGGCTACTCTCGCCGTTATCAGTTGAGTTAAAAAGACCAACACTTTGAGGATATTCTCAATATGAACTGTATAACTATTGTGGTGACGTTAAAGGGATGTTATGTTTTAAATTAGTACCTTAATTTTGTAACACTACCCCACCAGAGACATCGTAAATTTTATAACGTGTTTTAAACGGCTCTGTATTTTATCGTATGGCTGTTAGTGAAAGTATGAGAAACATAACGGTAAAGAAGAGGTTGATAAAAATATTTTTTTCTCTCTCAAACTGACCTACAGTTGAACTTCACGATTTAATAAACGTGTTTTACAAGCAACAGCTTTATCAATATTATTAAATTATTAGACTTTTATTAAATTCTCCATAGGATCTAGCAAGTGTACTTTAGCTTGCGTCACCGGAAAAAAAGGATATTACTTTGGTCACGTGAAGGATGGAACGCGATGTGAAAGTAATCCATTTGTCTTCGATGTCTGCATTGAGGGAAAATGCAATGTATGTACGATAATGTATGCTGATGATATGATGATGTACGATAATGTATGCTGATAATATGATGATGTACGATAATTTTTCTTGGCTGCTGGACGTATAGCTCGAAAGCTAGCCAAAGCGATAAATTTGAAGGTACTTTTTCAAGATTGCCCTTGCCAAAATATAATGAACAAAGATGGCGGCCGCTTCTCGCAGATCCCAAGCAATTTTCAATACAAGGCAATATATAGTATACAAAGTTTTCCCTTTCAGGCAAATGACAAGAATATGTCAGTGATGACGGCTCATCTCGAAAAAATTTTGGCCAAACGTTTTCAAGTTCAATCTTTAGTTGTCCGTCTCAATCTTCCCAAATGTTGAACATCGTTGTTTTGTTTTATTATATTGTTGATCTTTTTTTTAAGCTAGACAAATAAACGTTTCCCTCAATTTCCTATATGGAATTTCGTGGGATACTCCTGATAGTGTGACCCACAATGCGAACATAATAGTTACTCAGTAAATCACTGGCCTCTGCTCCGCTGCGTCCAAACTCAGACCCTACCTGAATTACAACATTTGGTATGGCATATTTTGTTTCATTCTGCAGGTTGTTGGATGCAATAAGAAACTGGGGTCTCGAAAAGTGTTTGATCGATGTTTAAATTGTGGAGGAGATGGCGGCTCCTGTAGTCTGACGAACGGAATATACACAAAGAACTACCGAGTATATGGTAACGAAAAGTCGCCCTAAACTTGCCCCCGGGAGTTACTCGACAAAGCTTCATACAGTACATCGTGTACCATTTTTGACAGTAAAATGAACCCTTTGTATTAGGCCACAAAATGATAGTTTTCCCTATCCTTTTGCTTACTTCAACTGGCGAAATCTCTACCCTTTTATAATAATAATAATAATAATAATAATAATAATAATAATAATAATAATAATAATAATAATAATAATAATAATAATAATAATAATTTTAAGCGCCCTTTTCCAAGGGCTAAAAGACGCTATTTACAGGGATAAAATTAAAATTTGCAATTTAATACACACCCCCAACTTCAAAATGGTGCCCCGTACGGGCCTACGAAAAGGGGTTCCTCCCAGCCCTTGCCTTATAGACTCTCTCTTAATCTTTATCTATCTCCCGCTGAGAGGGCAGACAGTATGTTTTGGACAATATTTTATATTTGGTATAAGCTTTTTGCCAGCAATTTCGACTGAAAATTCGCGCGAAATATCATATTCTGCCAACATAAATGGTTGGTCTATCTCAGCAAACGTTTATCTGATAAAGTGCCTTTTTACAGCGCAATCAGAAACTCATAAGGGTTTCTGGTGCAATTCAATTCTTACAATTCTGGCGTGACTTATCCTGCTTGTCAATGCAGACATTAAACAGTGATTAAAGAAACTGTGTAAGAAATTATTGCTCATCAAAGGTATACATGCTAAAAAGAGTTGTAACACCGATCTAGAAGACATCTCATTCCAGCTTTACGTTACTTTTTCTCATAGAGATTTTGTAAAATCGCTGACGTAATGTTTTCTCATCCGCTAGGTAAAGATAAAGGCGACATTATGTTCACCATTCCAAAGGGTGCTACACTCGTCGAGATTGTAGAGCAGAGCAAATCGTATAACTTCCTAAGTATGTACAATATAAACCACAGCTAACTAGTTAACTAAGTAAAAAAAGAAAGTGTATGGACAAACCAAGCAACAGAAAAGACTTCTTGTATGCTAGAATTCATTCTCTTATGTCACTTCCAATATCTGGAATCAAATGCTGCTCTCTGTCAATCGACAAACAGCACATTTCCAAGTAAGTTTGAAAGGAATGCCAATGTAGCAAATGTCTTGTAAATACTCCTTAATCCTTATTCATTTAGTTAGCTATTGCTTAGCTTACTCTTAATTTCCTTAGATACACTTAAGATTAATACTGTCAAGCACTTTTAACGTAAGCCTCTCCCGAGCCACAGGTTTACGGGGCTAATTATTACGGGGCTAATTATTACTAGGCTAATTATTACGCTAATTATTACTCACACCGCAATAATTTTACGTTGCTTTGGACTTGCAGGTATTAAGTCAAACACAACAGGCAAATATTATGTTCCTGTGCCCGCCTGGACAGCAACGTACAAGGCTGCCGGGACATCAATCTATCATTACATGAAAAGTTATAATGATGCGGAGAAAATTTCTATCAGAGGACCGACGAATGAGGCTCTTGATGCTTTGGTAATCAACAGTTCATAGAGTTAATTTCTCCTTAAAATATCAAACACTGTTAAGCAGACAGGTGACTGAGCAGAGAAAATCATCAATATTAGGTTACTGTCTTGTTGCTTCAATTACAAACCCTAAGTTCCAGAAATTGGCGCAAAAATGGCTCTTATTAAATTTAATTTAATAATAATAATAATAATAATAATAATAATAATAATAACTTTATTAACGTGTCAAAAGGAGTAGCTGAGGGGAAAAGTCCCCTCTACTAATTGTGGACACCTAACTAACTTATTAAAACCATTCACTTATTATGAATACTACAAAAACTGGCACATATATTGACTTAACTAAAAGCTACAAATATATTAAAATTGTGTAAATCATTTGTAAAAATTATCTATAAACGGCCAAATATGTTAAAAATTGTGTATCTCAAAACTACATTAAAAATATTAAAATTAGTCAAATCATTTGTAAAAAAAATTATCTATAAACGGCCAGTCATTCTTGGCATAAGTTGCAGCCTCGACAGCCACTAACATTTGCAGCTAGGGCAGTGAGGTCCTGATTGCGTATAATGTTCTTAAATTGCTTTAGAGAGGGGGCATTTCTATTTCTATTAGCAAGATCGTTCCACAGTTTGGGCCCTAGGTAACGAAGTGAGTGTTTTCCGTAAGTTACCGAGGAGAATCGTGGTATAACAAATTCCCGTTTTCTTAAGTTATATGAGCCGTGATCTAATAGGAAACGATTGCAAAGTCCCTGTGGCAACAAGTTATGCTTAATCTTATACATGAAGATGGCAATGTCCTGTAATCGTCTGTTGTACAACGATGGTATGTCTGCTTTTGCCAGTAGTTTCTCGTAGCAAGAATGTTTGTCCTTAAATACTGCCCTGAGTCCTCTTTCCTGTATACGCTCAAGCTTTCTTCTGTCGCTAGCCTTGCAGAAGTGCCAGGTGACGTGACAGTAAGTTAAGTGCGGTAAAATTGCAGCTTTATATAATTGCAGCTTTGCTTCTGTTGGTATCAGGTTTATCAGTCTCATAAGGACTCCAATCCTTTGACTTGCTTTTTTACACACGTTGTTTTTACACATGTTCCATGTATAGGATTACCTTTAGGTAGCCCTTGACGATACCTAACGGAATCTAGGTAACGCCTGTATCTTGTTTTGCGTATGTTTTATATCCATAGTATGTATATTCCGGATTTCACGGCAATCCAGGTATTTCGTACAGTTTCTATGTCCCTGGAAATGACAAGAGCACAACATTCAACTGGAAAGAAAAGAATGAGGGCAAATGCAGTGCCACCTGTGCAGGAGGTAACGTCTAATTATTCTAATCATGCTATATTATCACATCCAAACAGAGTTCGTAAGTAGAGTTTCTACGCTATTCGGCTAAATTTGACAAGTGATAACGAATGCTTTTTCGTTGTTTATTTTTCATTTTACAATTCTTAAGTTTCTTAAAATTACTGTTTGTTAATTCTTAATAATAACATATATAAATACGATTTTAATACCCTATACTTCTTGGGCTCTCTTATTGAATTAGTTTACATTTTTTGTGAACTATATTGTGCCTAGATTTACAAAATGTGTCCAAGTAGTAGCTAAAATGTGTGCTTCTTTCATCATCATCATCAACATCATCATCATCATTATCATCATCACCATCATCATCATCTACCTTATTCGCGCCAAAATGTCGTATAGGGAGCCATTTGCTTTTTTAAGCGATGACGATGACGTCATCGCTTAATGTCGTCGTGCGAGTGGACGGGATCTGTTGTCTGTTGTCTGTTGCGATCGACCGATCTGTAGAACCAAATAGGACTTGGAAAAGAAACCGAGTCAACTCAACAAGAAATCGTCGCGTAGAACTCAGGCAAAGCAAAATACTCCTGGGCAATAAGAAAGGACTAATTTAAAGTATAAACGAAAGAGGTAAATTATATTTGATGTGTTCTATAAGATTGAGTAAACAGAAATCTTGCTATTCTTTTAAAACAATAGGTGTAAACAAGACAGCGTTTGACCTTACATCGTATATCGTATGTCGGATGTCACGCCAAGATAACGTAACTTTGTTGAACAATCATTCAGCACAAAAGTTGTCAGCTACTTTTATTTACCTTAATTTTTTGAAAAATGTCCTGAAAATCATTTAAGACCCCTATGAAACGCCATCGCTTCTGCATGCATTGCGTGCCGTTTATTGGCTTATGCTAATACCCCCTGTATGATTTTAAATATATCTGATACAGTGCTCCTTTATCTCGCTTTATAAGGGATAAGACGACACTTAAGTTCGTTATAAAATTAATAAATGACACTTATGGTGGGTATTTATTTGGGCATAGCTCATTAACACGCTCAGGATTTTTGCCCAGCTTTCACTAATACAGAATCCGATATCATGAATGCCGTTAATATACACCACATTAAGGATAAACTATTATCTAGAGTTAGTGTAATTCATACGTCCATCCGTCTGTCCGTCCGTTCTATCGGACTATAAGGAATGTATAATATAGTCCGCAATGTCGCACTATATTAGTTTTTATGTAAAACACTTGTCACTTGTTCTCAGGTGTTCAGCTAATCAAAGTCACGTGTCACCGTGAAGATGATGGTACTGAGGTTACACATGTTTATTGTGATCAGAGTACGAAGCCAGCGGAATCGAAACCCTGTAACCTGGCCCCCTGCCCTAAACAGTGAGTAAATCTATCATAAAACATCGCAAAATACACGTTATAAGCGCTGAGCTTATAAGGGGTTTAAGTAGACTGATAACTGCGAGAAATTTTATCCGTTCAGTAAAGCGAAAGCTACAAGAACGTAACGCAAGAACATTATTCAAGAGGTAAAAGGCAGAAAAAAGTTAATTTCATCGCAATTATAACGGTTGTTTACTTTAGGCATCTTTAGTGCAGCTTGTGTTGTTTAGTTTAAGGAATGTTTATTGCACCTTAAGCGTTGTTGGTTTTAAAATCTCCTTCAGATTTAGATTAGGAGTTTGGAGCCCGTGTTCAGAGCCTTGTGGAGGTGGTCAGCAGCATCGGAGCTTGACATGCGTACAAGTGGTTTCCCACGAATTTACGAAAGTTCTGCCCGAGTCCGAGTGCTTGCACCTGCAAAGGCCTGTCAGTTCACAAAATTGCAATAACGTAGACTGTATGGCCAAATGGATCGTAGGGGACTGGAGTCAGGTATGACTCATTTATTACGAAGGAGACAAAGTTAGTGAAAGGGTGGGGCAATATTAGCCTGTGAGAGCTTTCGGGGCTTAACCGGATGCTCTCGCAAGCTTGGGAAAGATTGGTGCATATGGTCGGCTCAAAGACTGACATATGGCTAGCATCGCGATCGGTGTAAGATTGGTGTAAGGTTGGCACAATGTTGTTGTGAGGGTCGCGTCAGATTAGCGCAGGGTTGGTACAAGCTTGGCCGACGGTTATCTTTCGGGTAATGTAAGGTTAAAGTAAGTTTGAGTCAAAGCTGGTAGTATACAGCAGAAGAACCAACTGAAAATTATTGTTTATGTGTAGCCTATCTGTTTACCAAAATTTGAGATAGAAGCTTTTAAACTCACTTGGCTCACCACAAGAGAATCTAACTGATGCTTTGAACTGCTTGGCACCAATTACTTTTAGTGCAAGTTACTTTCATGTTATATTTTGGCCAAAACACACTTTTTGTAACTATCTACTCGTCTATTTTTAGTGCTCTGCTCCTTGTGACAATGGTACTAAAAACCGCAGTGTGGAATGTAAAAAGAAGCTTGGTGATGGCACCTGGACTGTTGTGCCAGCTGATGAATGCGATGATATGCCACCTGGGTCAAGCACGTCATGTAATGAAATGCCTTGTTACACATGGCGAGTAGAGTACCCTTGTGTTAATTGCGGAGGTGAGTATTTTGGTTTGTTTAATTGAGTGAGGTGGAAGGGATGGTGGTAATAGAGGTGGAAGTGTGACCTTAAATTTATCATTAAAACTCTACGGATCAAAATCTCTTACACCATTTAAAATAAGTAAAAAGGGGGCATTACTGTGGTTGACTGGATTGTAGGGGAAAGATATATGAAAAAGCGTGCAAGATACTGGGCTAAATATTCAGTATTCGTGACTTTGTTCCCTACTTTAAAAATGTTAGTAAGTCGTGTAAATGTACTAATGTTAAGTTTCTCATTTCTGTACCAGCTACATAGTAATTCCAATTTAAGCAAACAGCAAATTTTGTATTTATCTTCTTAAACCTTTTACTCGCACCTTAGGGCAGGATAAGACTTATGTTCCGATCGGCTGCTTCAAAGACAATCACCGAGCCGGGCGACCGCTTCCGGAGATGGTCGGAAATCACCGTAAGAACATCAACTGGCATCAAATGTCTGAAACAGTAAAAAAGTGTGCTAACGATGCTTGGCAGAAACAGTTCCCTGTATTTGGCGTGCAGTTCTATGGTGAATGCTGGTCTGGACCTTCAGGATATGTTACTTACGACAAGGATGGTTTTAACTTGCAAGGTTGCTGGGAAGGTGTGGGAAGGACCAGAAACAACTACGTTTACGCTTTCACAAGTAAGAAACTGTTGCATCGTTGATTTGAAAAGTTTCCTTTATTTAATTAGAACTTATCAAAGTAGTGACCGACAGTTGCCGAGTTTAAACCTGGCTCTCTCTCAGCTAAGCTATTATGAATGTAAACCTAGATGTAGGTGTTGTTATAGATGGATAGCTAAATGATAGAGATTTTTAACACGATTATGTTTGGATACCTTCGTTTGGTTTCTTTCTAGCATGTTGTATGACATTTTTTAACCAATTAAGGAGTCGAGTGGACGCAGAGCCAAAGCAAACACACTAGTTATAACGAAAAGCGCAGTAATAGGGTACAGTTAGATGCGACAATCTTGATCTATGAGCCCAGAATCTACTGAGTATGTAGATCTGCCCATACTTTTTAACACCATGTGACAACCATTCTTATATGAAGCCCGTTTTTATTACCAGGCTTAGTTACGCAGCCGCTCGTAGACTGCATCTACACGGTGAATAATAAAACAGTCACCGAGGACAAGTGCAGTTCAACAAAACCGCTCGCGAAGATGAAACAGTGCTCTCATGTGTGCAACGTGGGATACACGGGATAAGAAAACAGCTACACGCTAATGAGGTATGACGCTTTAAAACAGGAACCGAAAACTAAAAACTAGTAACGATATCTTAATCTTATTTACCCTTGGGGAGGGGACTCGTACGTCGTTAAGTGCCGGCGCTGATTTCAAACTTATGTCACTTAAAAAAGAGTTCAAGTAATAGTGGCCACACTTTTTGAATTTTACAAAAGAAAATACCGTGGAACATTTTGGTGTGTCAATATTTGTTCACGTGCATGACCATATTTTCAAAGACGGTTTTACCTAAATTCATGTTTTATTAAACTTAGCTTTTTGGTTTAATGAGATTTTGGTTTAAGGAGGAGTATATTCCAAAATCTTCACATATATTATAATATTATATGTCACGGGCATCTAGCATAAACTGTATTGGAAGTGTGGGTATAACTAGATTTTTCTTATTATTTATTATTGATATTTTTTCTATTATCATTTCAGACAACTTCTGATCAAGAATTCAAAACCGCTAAAGAAGAAAGTTTGACCCAGCTCCATGATCTCATTACTTTTATTTTTGTTAATTCTGTAAAATGGGCAAGGGATTAAATAAATTGTTCGTAGCATCCGGTATGCATATTGTCACTGTCTCAAACCTTTATGTCACTTTCCGTTCCCCTCCTGATTTAAAATCTGATAAAACCAGTCCTGCGAGTTTATTGAGCTACTTCAGACACGTTTATCTACATCACTGGTGATCATCACTGATGATCAATTATGAAAGAAACGCATGTATAGTTGTGAGTAAGGCTAAAAGAGAAGTCAGTTACGAAATCTTTCTGATTGGTTCCCTGAGCGGTCAAAATGTTTTAATGGTTTCCCCTCACTTCAAGACCTTCAACGAAACAGTTTCGCGGATTGCAGTTTTTGATGCGAATTTCTGGCCAATAGTTTCGGCTCAGCTTCTGTTAACATTGTTGCCCACTTTTTTTCTAGAATGAGTGCCTTTTTTAAGGCAGAGTTATAGAAGACCTGTCGAAAACAGAATGACTGTTATAAAAATAAAAGTTTAAACTATTGTAGCTTACGCGGTCCGTATTGGGGAAAGTTTGGTTGCAACTTTATGGGCCTCGCCTTAATGCGTCTCGGTCGTCATAAGCTTGCTAAAAGGAGACTAATATTTAACACGTTCTGAATACTAATAGGATAAATCTAATAAAAATAAGTCACTCCTCCATGCCATTACACGTGGAAAGATTCATTTTCCCGATTCAAAACGGACCAAACAAGGTAGTTTAATTAGCAGCAACATTTAAACGCTGTTTCAGTTAGATTCCAGCAGAAGTAAACGTTTTGAGCGTTAGCCCTTGGTCACAGCAAATTCACGGTCGCATCTGTCCTAAGTTTATAATAAACTATAAACGCTTTAGCAGTTAAACTCACACGGCAAAACAAGTTGAACAATCTAGTCAATGTGTTTTACAGGTAATTTGCCGCTTCAGTGATCATTTACCTGTCCCTGTGCTTTGCCTCTTAGTTCGGACCAATTAAAATTCGTGCTCGCGACAAACACTCGCTGACAACACGTTTTCCGTCAACTACCAATTAATTAGCACCTCCTTCTTTCTCCCGATGTTAACCCTATAACTGAACGATGACGAGATCGACAAGATTGGAGTACTTCGTCAAAAGAGCCTGATAGCTCTTTAAGATATACAATGAATGCAGCAACAAGACAGTCTTCGCCATGCCCAGGACAAAGGACATTGTTGACAGAATATGTTTTCCAAACGTTCTTCGCGACTGTTCATTAACCTCGTTAAAAAGACTTCTCGACTGCTTCGCTGTCATGGTTTTGGTTATGGTGTCACTAACGCTGATCTACAGGCCAGGGACGCTGTTTCGTGGTCGCAAGAAAATTTACGTAAACGAAAAACCAGTTGCAGACATTGTCCTCTCAAGTGATTTCGCCGATGATGGGTTTTTGTTCATTCCAGTTCACGATAAAGAAAAGTACCTGTCATACGAGCCACCGGTTGGCAGTTGGAGTAAACAACTTCAAGCATTCGAGAACGCCGTCATAATATCGAAATTGTTAAACAGAACATTGCTTGTACAACCTCTAGCAAGTGAACTCGAAATTAAACGACTTAAGTATATCGTGAGGAGGACTTCGCAATCCAATTCAAAGGTCTATGACGTTGTAGACAGGAAATTCACAGTTCCGATGTCCTCTATTGTGGATTTGAAACACTTGTCAAAGTTGATAAGAGTTCATAGCGTATCTCGTCGACAATTTCTCGACAACTTTAAAAACTTGTCATGGTTTGATGTGTGTCATCGAGATTCACTAGGCTTTTGGGTGGACTTCATACCCTCACCAAATAATCACAACGCTTGGAAAGTGCTTGAAGCGCAAAACTTTGCACCTTTATCGTTTTCCATTCCTGCAGTAGAACCAGCTTGTGATTATGGATTAGAAATCAAAAGTGACTTTTATAAAGCAAAGCCTTTTATTCGCGGAATTATCTCCGAGTTAAGCGGAGTGAAGGAGGACGTTGTACATTTTCGCGGAGGTTCCATAGCAACCAGGGATATTCGTTTTTTGTCCAAGAAGCGCACTGCACTTGCCCAAAAATGGACTAGTGATTACATTCGCTTTACCCGGTATGTTCAGGAAAAGTTTCAAAAAATAATGACGATGATAAAACAGCCATATAATGCGGTGCTCATTTCAACAGAGGATGAGGCAGGAAACCTGACGAGTACTATCAATTACAGACTGAAACAAATGAAAAGATTGAAATTTCAAGACGTAACAAACATTTTGTACATTATAACTCACATTAAGAACCTGACAGTTTTCGAACCATTTAGGACTCACGGCTATGAAATTTACTTATCTAAAAGCCTTATCCCTCCTGGTATTAGCTCTTTTGTACGGTACGATGTAACAGAACTCCTAGGGTTAGTGATTTGTAAGTACGCTAGATTGTATGTAGGCTCGACAGATCCGTATCTTATTCGTCGAGGTCGCATTCACGAGGCCAAAAAGAGGGACGGTCTTCTTGTTGATCACGTGACTGTCAGGTGGGCAATTCACACTGTTAATAGAAGGCATCGCTTTAGCTTACCTTGTAATGCCACTGGCCATTGGCAGCTAAGCCTGCGGACTCGCAAGGCGAATTACATTTCCTGTACCGTTTGCAAATTCATGCATGGTACATCAAGGGACAAACTTTGTTCGCCACTGATGAGTGAATGTGCAAAGTTGCACCTTAGTTGATCATTTTTATAACAAATAATAGTTAACATTCGCACATATGATAACGAAAATGAAATAAAAAAGGAAAAGTTTTTGCATACGCTATTTTGTTCCATAAAGGTTTGCCGACGTTTCGGGGTTGCTGCCTTCCTCAGGGTGACCTAATTGACATTTTAGGAACTTGAATATGAGTATAAATTGCTGTTCCCATTAGATAAGATGCTAGTCAAACGCAGGTTACCCCAGAAATTTCGTCAGCTACAACAGTTTGCAGCCACTCGTTTTACTACTAGACGGTCACATTGCGAGTAAAGTATGTTGTATGAAAAGAGTCACTAGAACAATGGCTGTCAAAGACGAGGACGAGGACACCGAGCAGGCTCAGATCCGGTCATCTGGCTGTGCATCACCCCGTCAGCCACTAGGCTACCGCATCCCGAAAATAACCCTAACCCTAACCCTAATGATTGCTAAGGTAGGTGGGTTGCGGAGGGAGAGAGTTGTGGTTAATAATACAATGAATTTCCCGGAGTACGAATAAAGGTCCCTTATCCAAACTGTCTTTAAACGTGTTCGAAAATCGAACCCATGATTATTTGTATTTTTCTAATCGTAAAGATTAATTGTCACTGAATTTAATGTAACTCAAAATTGTGCCTTTATTCTTGAATAAGATCAATGGAGCAGACCCGTGATTGCATGTTCCTCCGTTATTTACTTTTCGAATCTCGATCACAGGTAAATTCATTATTTTCGGTAATGTGTATGTTGACTGCCCCATCCACTGTTTTCTTTAACTAAAACAAAAATGGCGACAACTGGTGATAGAAAAAGTATATTTATAGGCATAAACCTCCTAACTAGCATGTGTAACAGTCGTTTCTTTGTCGAATGTGCGAAAGGCATTTTTTGTTCCGTCTCGAGCTTCAGGCTTTTACGCGCCTTTTACTGCTAAAAAGGAAATGGCTCCTGAGGAGATCTGTACCTCTTTGCCTTACACGGCACTAGAAAGCGATGAGCGAATAAACATATTCTAATTGTCAATTCAGGAAACATTAAGTGTCAACTCCTCAAGTTTGTTATGGAGGCACAAAACTAGACGTACCGTAAGTCTGCCTTTAAGTTTGCGAACTTTTCAGACATTTGTTTGGAGAAGGAACTGGCCAGGAATATGCACTAACACATTTGCACAACGAAGTGCCTATAGGGCACTGCACTACTTCCTGTTGCACTAGCAAATGAACTATACATTAAACGCAGAAACCTTACAAGTTTTACAAAGTATTTTAAATCAGCAACACAAACAACTCTTTACCACTGAAAAACTGGCAACAGTGACCTCTGTTGCAGATTGACATGCATAAAAGAACGTTTTTGCCGGGTAAGTCATTAAAATTGTGCAAAGGGAGACCACAGTTTATTACATGTTTGTGTACACCTGATTGAAAAACCATTACGGTAACCGATGAAAAGCATTACCCGTGAACGATGCGACCCAAATGTTTACTGGAAAATTGGAAAAAAAATATCGTCGTGTGTGAAAGGATTAACGTGGTAATAAAACAGGTTTCAAAAATCATGCTCTTAAGAAAGAAAATATCTTGATTATTAATAAACAGGAAATGTCAAGGTTACCGATGCTGTCTACTCAGTATACCATTGGGTCATATCGTTAATGGTTTGTGCTTTATACATGGCCAACGTTTCTTCAATTAGGTGCATACGGTGAGACCAACATCTTATTCGGACTACCAACATCATTACAAATGACGATTATGCCTAAGCTTCTGTAAGTTTCTGTACTGGTCTTGTTATTTTTTATTTACATCCAAACTCGTGTGGCACTAAAAGAATGTTTTCAGGACCAGTTGTTAATAGTAACATTCATGCCATTTTATTCTGAAATCAAAAGTAACTGTTCCTTTGTGACTTTTGTCCCACGGTATCAGAGACATTAAAGAGAAGGAACCGGATATATCCATTCGGTTCTCCGCATCGCGTAGAAACATTTTTTGCTAAAGAAAAACATTTACATTCTTAACTTTGTTATATTTTTCTATTTGATGCTGTTCAATATTCAAGGCATGTCTGCCAAATTAAAACTCATACCTACCTAATACCAATACTAGCTGCATTGCAGTTAAGTCTTACTTTTTTTTCAGTTAAAAATGTCAACAAAATGAAGGCCTGGCACGAAACAGACCATTAAACTAAAAATAAGAAAGATTCTTGAAATTATGAAATAAAAAAGTTCCACAGAAGACTTTCTTAAACTGTGTGCATCATTTTTGTGGCTGGGTCTTTTTCCTTCAACAAAGACAATTCCTTTGGACAGGCTTTTAACTTCTTGAGGGCATCCTTTGTGAGCGCCGCAGAATTCCTCACACGAGGGACAAACCAATGATCCATTTATCTTCCAGTCGTTCAGTGAACCAGAGATTTCAATATGTTGTCCTTTGTGATGACAAGTATAAAACTCTCCTGCGACTTCCACTTGTAACCCGCCATCGCAATGGTGTTTGTAGCACCCGCTCCCCCAGTCAACCATTGTTCGTGTTAAGTAGCCTTTCTTTGCCAACCACTCCCGCCCTTGTTCAATACACTTGGCGCCAGGGCCGTAATGCTCCAAAGCGTAGTTATCAAGCATCGCTGGTGCATTTTCTGCCATCGTGCACGTCGTTTCGCGCTTTGCACCGTCTGTTCCTGTTAAGGTGAACTTCTGATAGAATGGGCAGTAATCCGCTAAAGGAACAGCACCTCCGTACGATGCTGTATCTCGAATAACTACACCAACTGTTTCATCTTCATCTGGGTTTGTTTCACCGACTGGAAGATGATTGAAGTATTGATACTCTTCGGGTAAAGCTCTGTTGTACTTACGAAGGTTGCACAAAGCTACCGAGAGCTTGCTGTGCGTGCAACGCATATGAAGTGGAGTTTTCTTGATGGCGTAGCAGAAAGGCACTGCAGATTTCTTTTTCCGTAGGTGCTTCTCCATCCATGTTTTACAGCTTGCCTTAGTGAAAAGGCAACCCAGTCCCTTTCCCCAGTCCAGGTCATCCGCCAGGCTGTAGTTAGCTCTGTACCATCCCGTATCTTCCATCAGAGCAAAAGTGATTCTCGAGAAAACCGGATTCTGCGTATAAGTCCCAGTCATTGCTTCGTTTTCGAACAATCGCTTTTCCCAATGCGTATATTCTGTTCCAACACCGCCTTGGTTCTCGATCTCTGCTCCTTCTAAATTCGGGCAGTTAAAATGCCTTCGTACTTCTCTTTTTACTCGGGGTGTTACGATCATGTTTACCTGATGTTGGATGTCTCCGTGTCGTGTTGCCCAGTTTTTTCGTTCCACCTTTTGCGCGATCTTTGAACTCCACTGATATAAACCGTACTTCTCATTGTAAGGTGGCAAGCCATGTTTCTCTCTTGGTGTGTAAGGAACCCCATTCTCATTCCTGTAAAATGCAAATAGTCCCGCGCTAAATCCCAGCGCGTGAAATATTTCATGCTTCACGGTGGATAGCAGATTCGGGTAGTGCCTTGAGTCTGTGTCGAGGCGTTTGGGGCAAATGTTGGCAAATCCAGCAACAGGTCGATCGAGAGCATGCTCCTGCTGGCAGTAAGAAGCGTATGCTACCGCGTTAGCCAGATTACAGTGATCAGTTTGAATACAAGACACGTACAGTATAAAATCACGTGATTCCACTCCCATTCCAGACTCCCATTCCTCGCCCGGGACATTAAAACACTTTATACCGTCTTTGTCACACACGCGACACTGATCCAGGTGGTCAGCAGGTACATTTACAGGTCCGCATTGCGTGTTAACACAATCCAGCTTGCAAAACTGAACATCTCCCGCCCTGTCGCCTTTGATGTCCTTCAGAAAGTACGCATTGTTTTTACAAGTTCTTTGTAATTTTATAGGTAGGTTGGTCGGTTTTACGCTAAAAGCATCGTGAAAGTAATCCACTGCCTCGGGAATGAGTTTTCCTGTAATCAAACCGTATTTTTCTTCATCTAAATCGCCGATGCTGTCGTCATAAACTACTTCAAAGCGCATTTTCTGTGAAAAAGGTTGTCGTTTAACAATGTGTGGCAGTCCAACATGGACATTGTGATTCATCTCGTGTCTCTTGGGTATCCAATGGTGCGCATGCGCCACTGTCTTTATCCAGAATAATGCATACAACGCACAAAGGATAACACGTCTATTGAATGAAAGTTTTCGCCTCGGCTGTTTGACGTTAAAATTAAGGCTGCGAAAGGTGCTTGATCTAAGACAATGAGAATACCCTACAGGAGAGAAATTGAAAACTGTTAGTTCGTGCAACACATAAAACGTAGCTGACATGGTCTGATCTGAATTCATTATATTGAATTAGGATCGAGAGTTACCCTGATTTTGTATGGCAAATCAACATCGTTCAAACAGTTTTCGCTCTTAAACGCGAAATCTTGCCACCGAACCGTGTGCTTCTATATGACTTTTGTTATTACTATAATGTTAGCAAGACATGCGTTCAAAAAGCTACTGGTAAAAGCATTTCTAACACATTTCTCGCTTCCTAAATAAATCAAGCTAAAATCATAATGGCAACTTTTCAGATTCAACAGTCGTTACTGCGCGAGAAGGGACTTCTTCACAGTAAGAACAGGCTCATGTGAAGAATCTTTAAATTCATAAAGTATCAATTTTTAACACTAAACAACATCGTTTCTACAAGTAAACAAGATTAAAGCACCAAAAGATTTTAACATGTACTTGACAAGTTAACAAAACGTAGTTTATAACATATTAGTGGTAATATATGTTACTCAAAATCGTAAGTTCCGCTGATGTAACTAAATTCCGGCTGCTTTTATATAACTAGCGTTATTAAAAGGTAGAACAAACTGCGTGAATTGATTATTGTGATAATAAATACACGGACGCTTGAATAAACGAACTTAAAGTCGTTAAAAGACATCGGTAGTTATAATGGCTGGCCACATCCACAGAGTCAGTGATTACGCGCAACGGCAAAGGAACAAGTCAAAATCTCTCTAGTTCACACACCTTTTCTCGCCGTCATTTCCGTAGATAACTCGATGGACCATCAAATAAATGGAAGCTAAGTTCGCCTATTGTTATTTCCATGCGAGCGAGTGTTTCAGTGTTCTATTTCTGTTGTACGTGGAAGCGTGTTATCCTGTAACAGGTGGTGTCAGTATGTCTCTATAGGTGGTCACACTGTTTCCACTCTCAGATATGATGAAATAAATTGACTATTCCACGAATAACAACTCAGCTCTCGAAAGCTTCTGTTAACATAATTTAAATTCATTTAGTTTAATATACAATAAATTCGACCAAGAAAAGAAGCGAATATGAAATTTGCGCCTTGGTATTAGACTTTTTTTTTTCGTAAAATATACATAAGTTTTGTCAGTTTGAACCACTTGTAAGTTATAGCTAAAAGTCAAATATCGAAAAAATTCTAGTCTAAGTGATTTTAGTTATAATTAGAGATTAGGGAAATAACCTGCACGTCTTCCTATTGGAAGTGTAAATTTATAATGTCTGAATGATAAAAAGTCTTCGTATCCATACAATTATCTGAAGTATTTTGAAATGAAATAAAATTAACACTGATCGGATCGGATCACCTGACACATGGTAACTCAGTAATTTTTACAAACCCTTTCAATTCGTATAGTGTAAAATGCCGGTCAGAATATTGTATATGCAAGCATTCTATGCGTTTTCATCTTCAATACTTGGAAGAAAAAAGGCGCGTTTGATTGGTGATAATAAACCTATTACTTCATCTTACAAGGAAAACTTTATGGTCCTTCATAATCTGACGGTCAACCATTAATTAAGACTTTAGTAAGTTCAGAGGGGACTGGTTATGAAACTCGGCAAACTACAAAAGGCAAACTGTTTGTTATGGTTTTGGCTTGGCAATGTATTTGTGACTGTGGACAACAGAAATGTGGAGTATCGTAGAATCGAAGTTTGAGTAGGCTCGGATCCAGGAAAATAGTGACCGTTTTCTGTTAGTACGAGCGCCAAAGGCGTGAGCTGTTAAGGGGAGAGGGAGGATCCGAGGGTATGTTCCCCAATTTTTTGTTGTTGTTAGATTTTGGCTCCCTGGAGTGCCATGTCCAAGTATTTTGAGTCACCCGTTTTCCTCGGACATGGATAATTTGGACAATATAGATTTCCATATTGTATGATTTCAGAGTAACTTAAAATAATATGCTTATTACAAAATTTTCACCGATTTCCGTAAAACTGTGGAAACCGGTCTGTATCGGCACCTGTTGAGTCAAAAGGTGTTTGTGCTTGTATCTGTTGTCCCCTCTACTAACTATGTTAAGTCCATCTTAGACGCAGAAGGTATAATTGCCTTCATTTGTTGGTTCACGGTTTTGAAAATGTTAATCAGTTTGACGCTCTGTTGACTTTCGATGGTAAAATTATTTATCGATTGACGGTAAAAACCTGCAGCCGTTGTTTCATCTGTATACAAAATCTTATTGAGTAACCTTTGAGCGATTAAATGTAAGCTATCGAGCAATACTTTAGAGAGAGGCTATTAATTTGTCTCCAACAATATATTTTGAAAATTGCAATTTATCTATTTTCTATGTGACAAAAAGGATAGGATTTTATCAATTTTGCGCTCGACGCTTAACTCCATTGCGATCCAACTTCCTTTACTACACAGCAGCGAAATAGCGGCTTCCAGCGAATAACGTTTTCATTGTATGGGCCTACAAACTTAGTCGGTCAGTATGGGAGAATCACGACCTTGCTTCTGAGAACATACCACGTTACATTCAGTCTGTACTCCAGACCTTGGTCGCGATTCTTCCGCTCGGTTAACAAAAACTATATAAAATGTAAAATCGTGGCCTTTTTCTTAATTTCGACTCCTATTCGTGAATTATGTTTCTCATTGCAAACTAACAACATATGGTTAAAACGATTTCGTTGTAATCGTGGTGCAGTAATAAGATTTTCCTTCGTGATGTAGAGTGGTATTTTGAGATCTGTCGGTACCAAAGTAAAAAAAATACGCAAAAAGCAATCACTATTACTCAAATTTCTAATACTATTGACCTCATAAACACAACTCGTAGGGTGATTCACGTTCTGTTATACCGAAACAACGTTAACCGTGCCCTGAAATCCTAAAAATTGGCGAGACGGCAATAATGTTCTAGCAGGTTGCAAAGCAAGTCCTTCTTTTGGCTCGGTGTATAGCAGGTTCTTTGTCTAAACGCGTCACGATAGGCTGACACTTGTGATCGTTCACCCATGAATCAAATACAATCCTTGTCAAAAGCCTTTACCACGAAGGTTTAAATTAGTTTAAAAAGAAATCCTCCACAGTACAGGAACTTAAAACAAATTACTAGTTGTCAAATGGCTTAAAAAGCTGCCACTTCAAAATAGCAATCGCATTAAGCCGTTTCCTTCCCCAAAGCAATCTTTCATTACCTGTCAAGAATTTTTCTTCTTCGCTTATCTTTTTGTTCACTTGGAAATTGGCTTCACGTTATCGTCTTCTATCTGTATTTGGCTGTAAGATTAAAAAAGAATCATATTGTTATGGCATTTTGGTCCTAACAAGCCTTATAATCTCCGCGATGTGGTTTTATATTTGTAAACGAAGATCGAGCACAGCTTACCAGTTATCGTTGTCTTTGCTTCGCTCCACAACCGTCATAGAATAATAATCAAACCAACACGAACAGCATCCCAGAGTGATTATTATGGTAAAAAACAACACAAAAAGCGCAAAGCAGAGATTTAGCGAGGCGCAAAAGACCATTTCTTTGCGCCACGCGTTCTCATGTTACCAGATTAGATCAGGCTATGAGATCATAGAGACACCTTGCAAGCTGTTTACATAGGATGACGTAATTAAACAGATTAACCCGCAGGACCTGGGTCGCAAACAAGTCACAAAGAAGATCTGCCTTAATGGAAAGTTTATGGAAACAGGTGCTGAAGATAGCTACTTTAAATTAAGTTTCTCAAAATTGAATTTAAAAAATTTTTTTTTTCCTTTTTCTTTTGCAAAATACTGTAAAACAAACAGCGCCGCGTGAAAATATGGCTCAGCCAGCTCTCATTTACAATACCAAAAACTATGATTTTATCACAGACTAATGCAAGTTACAGTTACCTTGTACCAAGTAAGGGTTTCATTAACAGAAATTTACAACAGAAAGTACTACTTTAATACCAAAAAAGCATTAAAGTATTGTAACTTTCATTCTGTGGAGACCAAACGTTCAATCACATTAAGCCACTCCGGATCTTCAAATACCTGATGAGAATATGCTGCCTTTGTAATAGCATATGCAAATGTTTTGATCTTCTAGTAAGGACGATGAACCGTAGGCCTCGTCTCCTGCATCTTCGCTAATAAGGTCAGCAGGGGACGTTAAAGAACCCACACGCTCATCGTAAAGAGTAGGGCATGTTACTGACATGCACAGTGGCAGACAAAATCATGAATCGCAAAACCGTGATGAGGTATTAATAGTACTCGAGCGAAACAAGTTAAGTTATGCTCACGAAAGCTCATTTTGACTTCTAACAACTCTATAATACAGACACCTCTCTACTGCGGACAGTTCACCTGGTCCGAAACGAGAAAATTCATAACTATGCCTCTGTAATAGGTTAATCTCAATAATATGCGGGTAGCACTCATCTCCATCCGTGAAACTGACATTCTTCTTTCAGTTACAATTACATGAAGAGCATCTCATTTCAGACTTAGTTTTATTTTAAAAATATCTTTTTTCTTATAGTTCTTATAAACAATATTTTTGCGGACCCCGAGAGTAGAACCCGAATCAGTGATATCTCACTAACCACTACTCCATCTGGGTGCTGGATGCTACACCCCACATTTTTTAACTATATAATGAAAGCATAAATATCTACAAATTATTGTGTCGCCCTAACTACCAGATGAAAACTAACGGCAAACCACAACTGAAACCATAGTGGAACTAACAGCAAGCAAACAGGAGTGGAAATAACACCAAGCAACCAGGGTTTCTTGGCTTACTGAACCGCTAGTCAAAAGAGTAACCTCTTTATGTGAGCACCACTAAAGTGATACGGGCTGTCCTCATATTTATGAGGTGCACTTGTAGCTTGACTCTAGAGGTCCCTTGTTAAAATCCTCCATCCCGCCGCTAACTCGGTAGTCGGAAGTTTTAAAGTGCTCATCTAACTACCACATTTTGTAAATAAGTAGTCTTTAACTTTAAGTTCAATCTATCTAGAGCTATCGTTCGTACTTGAAACTTAAGTCTTTGTATCGATCAGTATGAATCGTTTATCTGACTTATGATTCTCAGTCTTAACAGGAAAAAAATACATGAATGCTTATGGTAAGAGTAGTACCTTGAGTTAGTAACATTGCCTAGTTCGCGAGCAAAAAGTGCTATCTTGTAGAATGTACTTGAAAGATTAAAATTTCATTAATTTTCTATGCCACTTTTTAAATTGTTGGGGTCTGTAACTTCTGCATACAAATCGAGGCTTTAAAACGAGTGCTATATTCTTGTTCACAGCTCTTTCAGACAAAAGGCTAAAAGCTAACGCATACGAAGAAAGACGTTACCTTTTTTCAGTTTTTTCAGTTTTTCGATCTATCTAGAGCTATCGTTCGTACTTGAAACTTAAGTCTTTGTATCGATCAGTATGAATCGTTTATCTGACTTATGATTCTCAGTCTTAACAGGAAAAAAATACATGAATGCTTATGGTAAGAGTAGTACCTTGAGTTAGTAACATTGCCTAGTTCGCGAGCAAAAAGTGCTATCTTGTAGAATGTACTTGAAAGATTAAAATTTCATTAATTTTCTATGCCACTTTTTAAATTGTTGGGGTCTGTAACTTCTGCATACAAATCGAGGCTTTAAAACGAGTGCTATATTCTTGTTCACAGCTCTTTCAGACAAAAGGCTAAAAGCTAACGCATACGAAGAAAGACGTTACCTTTTTTCAGTTTTTTCAGTTTTTCGATCTATCTAGAGCTATCGTTCGTACTTGAAACTTAAGTCTTTGTATCGATCAGTATGAATCGTTTATCTGACTTATGATTCTCAGTCTTAACAGGAAAAAAATACATGAATGCTTATGGTAAGAGTAGTACCTTGAGTTAGTAACATTGCCTAGTTCGCGAGCAAAAAGTGCTATCTTGTAGAATGTACTTGAAAGATTAAAATTTCATTAATTTTCTATGCCACTTTTTAAATTGTTGGGGTCTGTAACTTCTGCATACAAATCGAGGCTTTAAAACGAGTGCTATATTCTTGTTCACAGCTCTTTCAGACAAAAGGCTAAAAGCTAACGCATACGAAGAAAGACGTTACCTTTTTTCAGTTTTTTCAGTTTTTCGATCTATCTAGAGCTATCGTTCGTACTTGAAACTTAAGTCTTTGTATCGATCAGTATGAATCGTTTATCTGACTTATGATTCTCAGTCTTAACAGGAAAAAAATACATGAATGCTTATGGTAAGAGTAGTACCTTGAGTTAGTAACATTGCCTAGTTCGCGAGCAAAAAGTGCTATCTTGTAGAATGTACTTGAAAGATTAAAATTTCATTAATTTTCTATGCCACTTTTTAAATTGTTGGGGTCTGTAACTTCTGCATACAAATCGAGGCTTTAAAACGAGTGCTATATTCTTGTTCACAGCTCTTTCAGACAAAAGGCTAAAAGCTAACGCATACGAAGAAAGACGTTACCTTTTTTCAGTTTTTCGACCGGCTTCCGCCAAATTTGCATCAATCCTATACAAATGTTATCCATCACTGGTAGCTTCCACCAGCTTTTTTTAGGGTGCTCTCAGCACTCATTTGTTCTTCTTGGTGAAGAAAGGCAACCGATGAGAGGGTAAAGTGACTTGCCAAGAGTTTTATGTTGGAAAATACAAGCTTACGAAGTTCGACAAAGATCAGTCCATCATAGGTTAACCACTTCAAATGATCAAACATTAAAGATGCCAAGATTTATGTCGGGAGGTTAGAGCATAATCTTTTGTTTTGCGCACAAGCACCACCTAATGGTTAGTGTGCTGTACTCTGGATCGGGCGGTCCGGGTTCGAGCCCCTGGCCGGGGCACTGCGTTGTGTTCTTGGGCAAGACATAGTGCCTCTCTCCACCCAGGTGTATAATGGGTACCGGCGAATTTACTGCTGGGGGTAACCCTGCGATGGACCAGCATCCCATCCAGGGGGGAGTAAAAATACTCCTAGTCGCTTCATGCTACGGAAACCGGGATAAGCTCCAGCCTGATGGGCCACTGGGCTCGTATGCAGACTTTACGAGCACCAACAATGGATTTTAAAATAACTATAATAACTGGTATATTTGATAACTTGGCTGCTCTATTTGATAGTTACCCAGGACAAGACTGTGTCAAACCTTTGAAAAATACGAGAAAAAAGCGTATAACAAATATTTTTGCCAGGATTTATAACTATTTTCCTCCCTTAACTATGGTCCTATTTCGAAACAGAAAGGTATAAAATACCTGTAATCACAAAGCGTTAAGTCTGGTTATCACAAACATCAATCAGTCACCACAAGGAAAAGACTGGAGGGAGCCAAGACACTGTGAAATGAAGTCATAGATGCATGACTTATTTCCTTTCATGGATGAGCTATTTTCCCCGTTTGAACCTCTTCAAAACCCATGAAGCAGTTGAACCTGAAAAATGGACAGAAAACCATCAAGGCCGCGCTATTTACCCTTGCATATGAACCGAAACAACGGGGTTCATTCGTTCAAGAAAAACGCAAGCAGGTATTACATCGCTTGGTGTATTTCAATGCTTCGAATGGTACTTCGGAAACTGAAAGTTACTGCCTTGATTGGTCAACAGCGAGTTGGGACGGTCATGCTACTGCGGCAAAGGATCTTGTGTTTTATTTTTATTTGCTCAATTTTTGCGACCGTTTATTCAGTGATGAAATTTCCACACAGATCTCTGAATCTGTGGAATACATCACTGAACGACGAAAGGTTGTGTTTATCTGAACAGAAAGTTTATATTGACGGGCAACTAGTTTGTGAAAACAACCAAGAAATGAAATACCTGTCTTATCAACCACCTGGCGGGGGATGGAATAACCAACGTGTCGCCTTCGAAAACGCGGTCGTTTTGGCCAAGTTGTTAAATAGAACTCTTGTTGTTCACCCTTTAGCGCCACACCAAGAAATACTTCGACTAAAAAGAAATCGTAAAATGTCTGGAGGGTATGAAACATATAACATGCTTCCTGAAGACAAACTGTTGCCATTATCTAGAGTTATTGACCTGAAGAAATTGTCAGCACTGGTTCCTGTTAAAGAAGTCACGTTCAGTCATGTGGAGTTTCTGGAGAAATACAAACATTTAAAATGGCTTCGAGTTTGTCACAACGGACTGGCAGGAATATGGGTTGATGTCATTCCAAAGAAGACGGATGAAGATAAATGGAAACTTCTTCGGCAGCATATGGAAAGAGATCTTCCGAGCCATGGAGACCTTCCTCTATATCGTCGCATTTGCAAAACAGAATTGAAACAGTTTGGCAATACAAGTGCTCGACCTGTTTGGGGAATCTGGGATGAGTTTTCAAACAGAACAGAAGATATGTTGTATTTCTCCGAGGGATCTTTGTATATTAGAGAGCTGCTGTTCTTTGATAAGACAACCGTTTTGAACACGCATGAGTGGATAATGCGGTTCATTCGTTTCGCACCAGACATTCGAAAACGCGTCGCGGCTGTCTTAAAAGCGATAGGTCGCCCTTTTAATGCAATGCACGTCCGTAGAACGGATCATCCGTCGAGTTTTCGCATGAAACAGGACTCCTGGTTACAACTGTTAAACGTACGAGAGGCAGTGAACTTAACAAAAACTCTTTACATTGCGACGGACGAGGAGGACAAAACTTGGTTCAAGCCATTCAGTGAAGCTGGGTATAATTTGTTTTTTGCTGAAGACTTCAATAAACAGTTACAACTTGGAAACATAAACGTCGCTGTCGTTCAAGACATGTTAGGTTTGTGTGAGCAACTCATTTGTGCTCATGCCGACCATTTCGTTGGATCGTATTATTCAACCTTTACCCTGTTTATTAAGCGGCTAAGAAAACAACTGTCTTGGAAAAAAGGTATGTTACGGAAGCCATACACTTCTATCATATGGACTGGGACGAGTGAAAACCCGAAGTAATTTGACGACAAGACTCATTTTTGGGTCAGATATCAGTTTAAAATCACACCAAACTTCAAAATTAGATTCCTTTAGCTTTTTTTTATTATTTTTTTTTTTCATTAATCACTTTTCACTGGTGGAGTCATCAGCTGAAGCAATTTGAATTGGATTCTGTAGATGCAATTTACCCTCAGGAGATTGATCAATTCTTGCATGTGTCTTCAGTGTAGTTTACGACTCTAAACTTAGACTTGACAGCCTCTTTGAAAGTGGAACATTAAGCTACAAGTACTGTTGCTGCGACAGTTGTCTACCTGATATATGTCACATCCTAGATACAAGAGCTTTGGAATAACCTTGTTCATTCAACAAATATTGGTGTTTCCGAAGCATGCATAATTTTATAATTGAGCCTGTAAAAAAGTTAACGATGGATTGCTGTGCACTGCCGTGGTCTGATTTGTGCACACTGTAAACGAACAAAGTAGATTTAAATACGGAAAATAAACTTGATAGAAATCTCCTCTGGTTAAAAGCAAACCATTTGGCTATTAACAAAATGTGGCCGAAGAATTAACTCGGGACTACCGAGAACTTGTGAAGTTAGTGAAAGGATGGTGGATTATCTTCGTTATACCGCTCGTTGATAGTTTCGTAAATATAAGCACTATACAAATTATAACAAGTTATAACACTAGGCATTGTACTCAAATACTAAGATGTGTGTGTTTTCAATGTCCTCATTAACTTTGCGCAGGAAAACGATATCCGGAAAATTCAACAAAGAAACAAGCATCTTGGTACTTACAAATCTGTGGTGTAAAAAGAAACACAACACTGCCAGAAATATGTTACTCAATTTAACAAATGACTATATAAACATTCAAAATCTATAAAGGGTTAACTGCCGAGATTCTTAACATACTAGCCTAGCTAAGCAAACAGACGTGTTTCCGTGTACACTTTCACAGCCTACCTATTTCAAATCTCGCGCCTCCAGTTTTGCACTGCCAGCTTCCAGCCCTCGCGATTCTTTTCCCGCGTTCAAATATACAAGAAAAATACTAGCAAATAGAGGGCTGTGGACAATTAAGTCCCCGTCCATTCTATTTCTCCCCACTCAAGAAGACGTCTGACGTTCCACCGAAAAATTCCATACTGATGACGTAGCTCTACAGGGATCCGTGTAGTGCCTCTGATTGGTTGTTGCTCAGTTTTGAATTTTCACGTGCAAGTAACAACCAATCAGAGACAGTAAGCAGATCTGAGTAGAGCTACGTCATCGATATGAACATCAGGCGTCTTTTGACCTGGGGAAAAATTGAACGCGCAATGAGAGACCCGTTTAAGCCCGTTAGCTGAACAACATTCATGCATAAAGTTCTGTTGATCCCGTGAAGACAAATTAAGCCACTTATAAAGTGTTGTTAAGTTATTGGGCAACAGTTAGAAAGTCAAATCAGACGGTTTGGGGTTTTTTTGGCCGTTCCTCGTACATCGATTGCTTTTCGCTTCCAGTTCTTATAGCCTTATCGCCCTCAGTGCTACACCGTCTTTCCATAAACTTCCTGATATTAGGTTTGTACTTTTCGCCCCTGTGAAGCGAATACGTGCGTGCCAACTTGCTCTTACCGGTCAAAACCTGCCGAAATCCTGCTGACCGAATAGGATGGCTGTAGTTTGTAAAGTGAAGTGCTTTGTGTTGCTGCGAATCGAATTCATTTCCAGTCAAACTTGCTATGCTGGATTGGAGATCGGTTTCGGACATGTTCGACAACGAGCTTTTAATCTGCCGCATGCGTTTTATCGATGGAGTTGCAATGTACTTTTTCCGTTGTTTGTCGGTATATTCATCTTCAAAATTAACTTTCGTGCTATCTTCGACTTTTCGTCTCCGTCGGGGTGCCTCTTCCTGTCTCCTCAACGTAGAATGCCTTCTTACTGGGGACACTTCAGTAGTTATTGGCCCTTTATTTCGAGTGGCAGGCTTTTGGGGGCGCGAAACGCCATCAAGGGAAACAACGGAAGAAAATTCTTGGGATATACCTGTAAAACGAACGAGTCTTTCAGGACCTGCGCAGTCGAGATCATTACCTCCTGACAGTTCATCACATGACTGTTCTGCCCGCTGAATAACAAATGATTCATCTTTTGTTCCCATACGGTAGCGACCCTCGCCCGTCTTCCTTCGTTTCCCTTGTTTGCGTGGATGGCCTTGGAGCACAAACGTTTTCTGATAACAGCAACATTTGAAGGCCTGGCGAACTTCCCTGTTTGTGAGCCCATAAAGGATCGGAGACATCGCACAATACGCTAGAGCAAGGCAGTTGAAGGTATATTTCAAGGCTTCAGGCATTGTACGTGGAACGAAGGACGCTAAAACGTTTTCCACAGCAATGGGAACAAGGCAAAGAAAAAAAGCAACGACTTGAAGAATCGCAACCCATTTCGCTTCGCCCTCTCTTCTTCTCGGCTCACATTTCAATTTTCCAACTCGCTGAGAAATCCTTGCACGCCGTTCATAACTTCGAACACGTGAAAATAGCTTGTAATTTGTGAAGCAAATAAATATCAACGGAACTACAAGCAGGCAACTTCCAGCAAACAGTGAATATGATATAGAAACACGTGTTGGATATTCGAAGGTCAAAATAGGTGATCCCCATCCAAGAAATGGTGGTATGGCCACGCCCACTCCGGTAGACAACATAACTGCTAGTAAGACATAAGATAGATTACTTGACAAATAGGCTGGACAGCGATTAACCCACCGAGTCTTAAACAAAGTCACGAGAGATATAACAGGAATGCATAAAACGGAACAGCTGAAAGAGACGTTTAACACACAGACAAGGACAAGGACATTGGTTGGCCAAGCGACACACACCGTCGCTGTTAAAGTTTGCAAAGTGTTGGCAATGTAGTGAGTGACGAGGAAAATGTTGTTAATACGCCGCACTTTACTGCAACAAGCATGAAGGAGGCACAGACAGAAATTCGCTAGAAAGGCCAACACTGCAATTATGATGCAAAGCACGTGGTAAACTTCAAAATGATTCTTTCTTCCTGGCTTTGTGATTTGAATCAGAATGTTTGATTGGTTTGCCGAGTTGTTTGTGTTCAAATGCATGTTAACGATTCGTCCGAACCACTACGATACCGTCTCCAAAGTCCTCAAGATATTTTCCAATCTACGTTTCTTCTTACAACACTATTTTCGCTTCGAAAATGTTGTTCTCCCACTTTTCTTTGGAAGCCTACAGGAAGGGAAATTGAAAAAAAAAAAACTTTAGGATCTTATCAATGCTAAAGTGCTGCTAGCCTACTTGATAATTAATATTACAAGTAAAGCTGTAGCAGACCTTGAAAGAAATTTTGAAATACATGAAAGAAATGCGCGGAAAAAAAAGAACGTAAACTCAGTCCGAGTGTATGTCAAGTGAGAAAGATAGAAACAGAAAATCTTATCGATGTATCCCTGTTAATGTAATCCTCAAGCAGAAAATTATACTTTATAGTTTTGCTTGTTGACAATGGCATTTTATTTCATTGGTGCTGGAATTTATTCCCTAAAAGTCTCAATATACATAATTTTAATGTCAGGACATTGATTGTTGAAAATGGCATTTTATTTCACTGGTGCTGGAATTTACTCCCTAAAAGTCTCAATATACATAATTTTTATGTCAAGACATTAAATTATGCGAGCTCTAGGTAATGCCTATTAACACTGTCCGCGTGTGAAAAGAAAAAAAAAAAAGAATCAAAAGACCAGGGCCAATTCTGATCTAAGCTCAGTGTTGGGAGGCCATAGTTCATATCATCTGGTGGGTGTGAATGAATGTTTTCTGTATGCTGTCGTTTCTGCATGCGATACTGATTTTTCTGGAAACTCTGGATAGTTTCTTATACGTTCGCCCAGTCACATTCTTGATCACATCAGAATTTTTTGACATTTTTGTTTTTCAAAGTAAACTAATCTTTCCGTCACATGGTTAAAATTAACAATTTTACAATGCGACAACAATAATCAACTGATATGAAATAAAATGTAAAATGACTGTATTTGAATTTGAGACTTTGGGTGACGCGCAGTATTTCTGTTGGGACCGTGGTTCAATTTTTTTCGTTACAATAGAATATCGTTTTGAAATTAACGGTCAACACAATCGGCGTAATTTCGTAATTACAAAGGTCGATGGCTTGGTATGGCCGATTATATTTTAGTAGTATTGTTTATATTATTAAAATCTTGAAAATCGAATTCTTAATTGTAGTGCGAATTTGCTATTCCCATGAAAATAACGCTGTGCTTTTTTATTCATAATAAACTGTTCACGATTTTTTTCCTGACACATCAAGTATTTAAACAAAAAAACTCTACAACATACATTTTCCTATATTGCAGTCACTAAAAGACAACTTTAAATTCCCCTGCGCTACTGTTCCTCGGCGGGATAATAAGAAAAATATACATATATATTTCTAGCTACATTATCAACTGTCGGTCAATGTGTCAGAACCACAAGTACGAACTTGATTAAATTTGCATTTTCAAACCTGTAAAAACCAATATTTTTATATTTCAGAAAAAAATTATGGAGTTACCTTCTGAATTCCCCTTGTCCTTACTCACATCAACGAAAAGGACTATTAGCTATGTGGGTAGCAGCAGAAAAGGACGTTACGGCTCAGAGTAATTTTCTATGCGACGTCAGTGATGGACAGCCCTTACTAATTAGATAATTATGTTCATAAGTGATAATTACTTTTCACGTTAACGGTGACGTCGTTTGGGCGTCTGTAGGCGGATTGTCTTAGAAATGTTAATTAGAGACAAGGAGAGCCTGCGTTAGCAGTAGTTGGGTCAGTTGAATTCATATTACTCCTAAATATTATGGCAAAACTCAAGATGCACGGAATGTTCAGGCAGGGGGACTTTCTTTCAGCCTCTTCCCCAAATAACATTAAAGAAAAGAAAATTTTAAATAGCACTGTATTGCAAGTTGCACTTGGACCTTAGTAAGAGAGTGAGGAGTGACAGAAAATATATATAGGTATAGTCTGCATACGAGCCAAGTGGCCCATCAGGCCGGTGCTTATCCCCGGTTTCCGTAACATGAAGCGACTAGGAGTATTTCTACTCCCCCCTGGATGGGATGCTAGTCCATCGCAGGGTTACCCCCAGCAGTAAATTCGCCGGTACCCATTTATACACCTGGGTGGAGAGAGGCACTATGAGAGTAAAGTGTCTTGCCCAAGAACACAACGCAGTGCCCCGGTCAGGGCTCGAACCCGGACCGCCCGATCCGGAGTCCAGCGCACTAACCATTAGGCCACCGCGCCTCCCAGACAGAAAATATACATGACGGAAAATACAGCCAGAGTTGTTGAGCAAATAAAATTGGCGAGGCAAATCATTATAGTTCTGAACCCCCAGCCCAACCATTTCATTTCCACCTCTCTGGGTAGTTCTAGTTCACATCAACAAAGAAGACTTTAAAATAAATTAAAATTCGTGAACAAGGCGAGGATAAATATACCGGGGTACGTAAAGGTCCACCTCGTTATGATATAAGCTCCCATGATATAAGCTCCCCAAAATTAAATACAATTGGGGAAAACATCGTTCGCGGTACCACTGTTTCAAAGACTTTAATGAGTTAGAGAAAACTGTAAGAAATTCAGCAAGTTTGCCAATTTTTAAGAAGTGCCTTTTTTCTGCTTTTTATAATTAAGTATTTTAATTCTTGTAGTGTATCTAATTTTATTGTAAATATTGATTCGGTTTTTAGCTCTAATTTATTGATTTTTATTTGTATTATTGTATAATATATATCTAGTGTTAGGACCTTCATGTAAACCACTTCTAGTGATGGAGTTTCCTAATAAAAGATTGTTATTATTATTAAATACAGCAAACTCGCATCTGTACTAAATAACGTACAAGTATTTGAGTTGGTCTTATGCCAGTATTTTCTGTTGCCCAGTAGAGATATACCGAATTGAAATAACGTTGTCATATTATAGAGAAAAATGAAAAAAGCCAAATAGGGATTAATTAGCTTAATCATCATAGCTGGCAGCATTTACAGGAAACTCACGAGTTTATATCTGTACAAATATTAATCGTGTTATAAGATAAATTGATTTACGTGTCTTCGAGCGAATCTCAAACATATCGTTGTAATGACTAACTAATTCCAATTTTCCTTTTTCTATGGCAACTTTCTATTACAATTAGGTGTATACGCATTCACACATAAACTTTTTCCGACAATCTAAGAACAATCTAAGAGTAAGAGCCTGCAAGAAGAAAACATCAAATATTAAATTATATTGCATCGTTATTTGCTAATAAAATACTTTGCAGTTCAAGGAAAATTCTGAACAATGCTTGACTTAAGGATTATTTTTCTTTATTTCACTTGTTTTGTAAGCTGACATAGCTTTTTTGTTTTTCGGGTTTTCTTTTTCGCGTTAGAGTTGCTCTGATGAAGATGGCTGAGAGCAGTCTCATTTTTTACCCAGCGTCCACCGCGCTTCCAATCTCGCCACGCTTTACCTTGAAGCGTGCCTGCAAACGAAGAGGCCTCTGCTTTGGAGAGGAAGGAGTGGTCTGTAAATGATTTAACCTTAAAGTAAAAGCATGTAGTTTCATTATTTGTTCTGGGGAGAGGTCTCTAATGTTATTCGGAGTTTGTGTGGGTGTGATCGTGTAACATGTTCAAGAAGAACGCAGCAATTATCCTGCAAAGGAACGCAAAACATAACGATAACCGTCAGTTATGAGGATGCTTGATGTGGAGCTAAATTCTCATTCAGTAAGAACTGGGACTGTAAGCAAGCACTTTTAGGGGGTCCGATTGGTTTACTTTGCACTGTCGAGATAAAAATGGAAAAAGATCTCGAATTGAGTTAATGAAAATAGAGAAAGCTTCCTTATTGATTAACATTGTCCTCTTTACGGAATTAAAATAGCGCAAACTCTCTGATTGGCACCCGAATGACTCACCTGGTCATAAGTAGTTGTCATCTGCATGATATAATTCACTTACAAGGCGGTAAACATAAGACGGAGAATAGCCACCACTGCAGAAAAAAAAGTAATGGCAAAATCAGACGTGGAGTAAAGAATTAATTGGAGCCAAAAAGAGCTTCTACCCCTGCGATAGGAGGCAGAGAAGGTGTCGTCTCTCTTTACGCGTTGAATTAAACCCGAAAAATTCCATTCTGATGACGTAGCTCTAAAGCGATCCGTTCAGCGTCTCTGATTGGTTGTCAAGTTTTGTGCCATGAAAGAATTAGGCACGCCAAGTAAGACGACTGCTTATCTAGTGGCATCATTCTATCAGGTTACTCGGTTTTATTTCACTCGAAAATCAAATCAAATAAGAATACTTACATGTTTGAAATACAAAGGTTCACTAGATCTGGAGGTATATAGTCGAACACGGGATTATGAACATCAATTTTAGACAATATACTTCCTGCCAAAAAAAAAATGTTAAATTTAATATTATCGCAACTCCTCAGAAAATATTTTTTTGCTGAAACGGAAGCGATATCAATTCAGTGATCTTACCTTCGGAGAACTTCATAACATCATGAGGAACGACGAATTTATTACAACTATCCTGCAAACGAAAGTAAAACGAAAGAGGCTTAAGTTCGAAGACATAGCCGTTCGCTGTAAAAAGCAACAAAAATACCACCCTCCCCCTCTCCCCACAAATCTCAAACGGAAAAGAAAATCTGACAGCACTCTTCACCTCTCCCGGCCTCCTCCCTCCCTTCCTTCCCCTCCCAGAATATGAACAAAAGATGTATTTTACCTGGTCATATGACACGATGTACTGTGGAGTAAGTTTATACATAGCGGCACACACGATCAACTGTGGAAAACAACAACAAGCGTCAAATTAACAACTTTACATATAGCGTCGAAAACAGTGCCTTCCAAGGTCAAAAACAGAGTGAAAAAGCTAAACGACAGTTAAGAATATAGCGTGCTAAGATGAGTGGGCAAACAAAGTTAAACTAATAAGGAACAACACGGTAATTCTTTCAACCCTGAAAAGAAGCTCGAAAGGTGAGACTTGCAGCGAGGTCTAATTCCAGGCCACTTGGATGAAGCATGGAGTGGTTTGAAAAACTCGCCCATGAAATTACTTTTTAATTTCAGTCACCTCATTGTCGTTATTAATTTGGATGTACCCATTTATATACACATATCAAAATTTTAGCTTACCGGGACTGAGTGGCGCTTAGCAGCAAGCGCGAGAGCATGGGAACCAACAATGGACCGTAAACTGCGAAAAGATTGACCACCTCTTGAGACAACAAATAAGTCACTACTGCCTGTCAATATGCACAGCTAAACCAAAGGAGGAGTGTAACTCCTAGACTACTAGCCGCGAAATTCTATACTGAAGGCATATAACTTACCCGCCATCTGCCATTACAGCGTGAGTGCCAATAATGACCTTAAAAAGAAAAGAAAATGCTATGAGGATTGTAACGCTTTAGAGATTTCTGTCCTTGTTACTCAAGCTTTTGGCCCTCTGAAGGTCGCTCCTAGGATAAGACATTACTGTCTTTGTACTCAACGTATGACAACTCCCCCACCCCCATCTATACTATCAATAGATACATGTACTCCTGGTTAAGTTTTGTTTAGGAATTCTAAAACCTAAAAGTGCATAAAAGATTAAAAAAAACAATGCACTTACTTGGTACTATTAAATTACGATCAAGTTTACTGTTTGGCTCAGTTTGTGTTAGTTAACGAAAATGCGGGCTATTTAACAATTATTCTTTGAAATCGAGGTGAATAGCGGCAGAATATTTACCGAGCCGCGTAGCGGCGAGGTAAATATTCTGCCGCTATTCACCGAGATTGAAAAGAATAATTGTTTTAGTATATACACACGAAGTGATCTCAAAACAGGCAATCTAGACATTTTCAAAAGGAAACCAATGAAAGGCAATTTTAATTCTAATTTGACGTCTCAATTCATGCGTGACACACTTACAAAACTATTTACAGATTCTTTTAACATGGCAAATACACAATCTTCGATAAAATCCTCGTCAAAATGGTCCTTTTACACAGTTCAAATCAGCAACTTTAATCGAAAGTCTGCTTGGAAATCGATAACTGAACAATCAAAGTTTTCGAAGTGAATAGCGGCAGAATATTTACCTCGCCGCTACGCGGCTCGGTAAATATTCTGCCACTATTCACCTCGATTTCAAAGAATAATTGTTAATTATGTTTTATGGGATAATGCATTATCCAGTCGGTAGCGAGTGAATAATGCGGCATTAGCCCGAGATAGCGAACCAATCAGATTGCTGGAATAGCCAAGATCACTGAGTGTGTATACAGCTATTGCAATTAACGTTGTCGGATTAAATCTTCAAACCTACGAGTCAAGACCGAATGGTGCCATGGGTATTTACTGCAATTTGCATATCACCATTGAGGAAATCTACAAGTTTGTATTTTTGCACGTGGAATATTTGTTTTTCTTTCCGTGAAACCTTTCTTGTATCTTTTCTTTCGCCGTTATGTGGTTTGGATTATTCTTTTTAAATGAAATGAGGCGAAAAAGGATCTTTTCTACACATGTCTGAAGAGAAAGGAAACGAAAAACGTCTCGTTTGCTATATCGCTGTATCTCATTAGTATTCAGCACGCGTGGAACACTCTTTCTTCGCCCATACTACCTTTCGGTCTTGTCTTTAAGCTTTGAGCTTCAATCCGACAACGTTAATTGAAATAGCTGTATACTAATTCGACGTATTTCCTAGCTAAAAGTTTCACACATTTCCCAGAATTTATTTCAATGCAAATGATGTCAAAACAGAATGCAATCTGTTACCTTGTTTACTCTTGACATAATGGCAAACACTGCTGAATCTGTGATAACCGTTGTTTCAATTCCATGTTGAGCTAAACTCTTGGCAACCTCTTGGCCCTGAAATGCAAATTAGATTATGTCAGCACTTGTTCTTTTTACTCTACAGTATTACTTTAGTAACAGTTCTCAAAACATAAAAAATGTAAAATTAAAGGGTTTTTTTTGTTGGGGGGGGGGGGGGGGGGGGCGGGGGGCAAGTCCACAAACCTTATAAAATGGAGCTCCTTCTGCAACAATAACACTAAATTTCCGTTTTCTTGCGGCATTCTTAAAAGAGAAAAAAAAACAAGAATTTCTCAAGGGCCACTTACATGTAGGACTTTTTCCTTAATTAGATGACACGTTTTATGTGTAGATGTATATTTCTTTTTATATATGTCAGCCATGTGATAATTAGTGCTTCTTACCTTTTAGCCTTTTTGTATTTTTACTATGTGTTCTAATTTTTGTATTTTAATATGTGTTCTAATAACAGGACCCATTTTGATACCAGTGCTTATTACACTGACTGTGTCATTCTGTGTAAATAATCATTATCATTATTAAAACTTTATGCGATGCATACCCACCTTAAGAAACTCTTCTACAGTTCTTGATTTTCCAATAGTCATGATAACTTCATTAGAGTGTATATGCTCAAGTGCTTGTGTGGCAATGTTATCGGCACTACACAGACATTAAAAAAAGTCGTGGTGCATTATCAATGTTTTAATATTAATCACAATTTTGGCACTGGTTAGATGTATGATAAAGAGCTGTAGTGATCTAATGGCTGGTGCAATGGAATCTGGATGATCACGTCTGGATTCACGTCATGGATGGGTCATTGAATGTATTCTACGGCAAGTAGCATAAAATGCTGGAGAGAGAGATGGATAAGAGGGTATCATCCACCGAGGAGGAGGGTGTGTGTGTGTGTGTGTGGCAGGGGGGGGGGGGGGGAGGGGGGAGAGGCAATACTCCTGTTGCTTCTGCTGTGGTAACCAGGTCCTACATGTAACTCCAGCTGTGCATAGCTTGAGTGTACTTGCACTTGCTACAGCTAGGTAATTGGCACATGTACATTTACATTATGGTATAATGTTGCCCTTGGTACATTTTGGTATTTTTATTAATATCATACACCAGACAAAGGGAAATTGTACCAAATTGTATAAAACTGCTGCTGGAAAACAGTTTTGTAAACAGAGCATGGATCATGTACATCACTCACTAATATATAACATACCTGGACTCAAGTTCTGATAAAAGTTCATTTAAAGCATCAATAACAGTGGCCTACAGAAGAAAAGGAAGAATTGAGCATTTGGAAAGGGATGTCTGTTTAACCAAGCTACATGACATAATAATTATAATTACTTGGGAGTAATTACAGTTGGTTTACACACCTTTAGCCCATGACTTGGTTTGTTGAAATCACTTGCGGAAGGCCCACCAGTCACCAAAAGTTTCTGAAACAACAAATCAATAAAATAATTTTGAACAATATAGTTATCTCACATTTTTATCAATGAGATCTCAAATTCAGTCACCATGGCTAGTATGGGATGATGGTCTGGTAGTCTATTAGGCCTAGTAAAAGACTGAAAAATCTTTCTTTCATTGTGATAACATTGCACATATATTAATACAGTACTGTAAATTTACAAAATAATTATGCCAGCCAGTGGCTATTCATCCAGCCTATTAAACGGCACATCTCTGCTCCCAACTTTCATCAACATACTGTACAGTCATGTAGTAGAAACCCTTTCAGAGCACACCACAACTGTTTGACAGATTATTTTGGCTTACGTGTAAAGACTCTTCTGTTTCTCCTTCTTCTGTTTTCCCACTTACAGAACTGTTGAAATAAAAATTACAAGTTTGCATGTTACATGTTCAAATGTTGAACTGTATACAGGTATATGCATGTTATATTGTGAACATGATATATTGCAGGTTACAACACTTGCACTTACCCTGCATATTCCTCTCTGATAATCTTAAGGGCTGAAACAAACAAACAAAGATTGAAATGTGAACACATGTAAGGTGAGAACTTTGTTAACAGGAATATCACAGTTAAAACGCATCGAGATTTCTCAATACATGCATATAAGAACATACCTCTCCGTACCATATTTCCAACAACAGAATCTATAAAAGAGGAATGTTAAATAATCACACTTTGAAAATCAATCAGAAAAAAATGGCACACAAATAATAATTATAAAAATTTGACTTTAGCACATGAGTAAAGAATTAATAACCTGTTGGTTGAGCACTTGCCATTTTCTTCCCTTCTGTTCTCATAAACTGCATTAGTTCACTGTAAACATATTCAATGTAATAATGATTAGCTTAATAAAATAAAAACACAAATTTATTATTTCACCATTGGCAAAGAGAGCATGGAAAATATGACATGCACACTGTAGAACAGGGTAAAAATACGTATGGAAAGCTGAGCAACAACATGGCTTGACTAAACCACCCAAACTTTGACTAATAGTGGTGGAATAATAAATCCCTTACTTGATGGTGTAACACATAATACCTGTGGACATTTTGCTCATTGCTCATTTGTCCTGGCTTGTCCCTACAGGGCTTGCAAAAATACTATGCAACTCGCAAAAAATATCTGTGCATATTACATGTTCAACCATAGAATAAGGTGTATGAATACTGCCTTATATATTATACATGACTGTATATTTAACAAATATTCTACAAGCGCACATTGGATACAAGTTGGCTATAACTGTCTCGTATCCAACAAGCACAAGCAGAAAAATTGTTTTATTAAAAACACCCAAAGAATTGCAACATTTGAGCTCCCTGGCTGTTCTTGCTAACGGGAACACCTTCATGTAGCACATTTATAAACCATGGAATATTAGCTCATATACCATGGCTTGTAAAGCAATCAAAACTCAGGAATTGCAATATACCATAGCTACTTTTTAATAAAACATGACCATAAACTTTAATTATATGTACAGTACCGCTCAAAAGTAAGTTACCACCTCTCGTCTCGTTTCTCTCCGAGTGTCTCACCTTGAGAGACGAGAGTCTCGTCTCGAGAGAATTATTGAAGCGGATATTTTGGAATAAATTAGGAGCAATTATGTTGCGAGAAAACGATTTATCTCTCGCGAGTGTTTTTCACTGGTTAGTCAACCTGAGTTCGTAGATTTTGTCAGAACCAAAAGATCACTGTTTTTTTTTTTTGCAACGATCGGAACGAAGAAAGCTTTTGAATCAAAAGTTGTCGCCTCGCTAGACTTTATCACTGCCGTCACAAATGCAAAACGTATATGAAAGCAGTCTCAAAAATTAAGAATCAAGACAACAGTGAAAGCACTTGCGTTAAACTGCAAGATCTTATTGTGTGCGTGCGAACGAAGTCAACTAACTCGAGAAAGCGTTTTGAATCGAAAGTTGACGCCACGCTAGACTTTCACAAATCCAATGTAAATGAAACTACTCTCAAAAAATCAACATCAAGACATCAGTTAACTTCACACAGACAGTGCATTGAATTGTATGTTGAGTGCGTGCGAGGTTTAGAAGATTTACAGTACCAAGTTGCCGAGTTGAAATTCCAGGGTTGAAATATTATGTATGCACGCGCTAAGAGACAGATCGATCGAATTCTGCAGAAGCTTGTTTAGTCGAAGCCAATTTCGATCCAATCGATTTGAAACATCATGGAGGCCAAAGCCGATCTTTTTTAAATCAAATAAAAAGCTTTCAACGAGTTTTAAGACGAATTTAAGGCTAAGCCAGTGTACATGTAATTCACAAGTTTCTAATGATCGGCTAAACAGTCGGGCAACTTGTTGCAAGAGTTCAAACGTGGCGCTCAATTCACTCGCGTATCATTTGCTATGTTTTACAATAGGCAATAAAAATCTCGCAAGAAGATCAAGCCATCGTACTTACAGTTTTTAAAGCTTCTCTCGAGACGAGAGTCTTGTCTCTCAAGTCGAGAGTCTCGTCTCGAGAGACGAGAGTCTCGTCTCTCGAGACAAGATTCTCGTCTCGCGAGAGGGTGGTAACTTACTTTTGAGCACTACTGTATTTCATGAAGATTTGGCATAGGTCAGTCTTACGCGTCTGGGAGCATTACATGGGAGAGTTGGAAAAATATAATGTCGACATGACTATAATATACACTGTATGTTACCCTGCTGTACTCCAACGTGTCTGTGAAACAATCCTTCGCAACAGTTGTAATGTCTGAAATGCCACATCATAAGATCCATGAAGTTGTCTGAAAAACAAATAAACAAACAAACAAAATCAATCAGGCCCCTAGCATTAGACACATCAGAACATCTGCATTTAGGTTACGCTACACCTGTAAGTGAAGATCGCCAGTGTGGATATCAAGTGTGTGTTGTACTGCCATATGATCATGAGGGGGGCATTGGGGCCCAGTAGAAACCGCAAAACTGCCAAAAAAATTATCGAAACCACAAAACCGAAAAAATGGTCAAAACCGCAAAACCGAAAATTTCAACGCTCCCCTCGATCATATTGGAAGCACAGCACAGGCAGAATGAAGGGAGGCTTTGCTCCAACCAGGGGAATGCGGGTGTAAAATTTTGGTGACATTATTTATATATAAAAATAAATGGAGAAGTGTTCTCAAGTTGAATACTCAGAAAAAAGATTTTCCGAGTTCCCCAACGGGAGTCGAACCCATGACCTTCCAGAATACCGGTTGGACGCTCTAACCACTGAGCTATGGGGGACTCATGGTGAGCGAGGTCATATACTGGGTTCTTATGTGTGACACATGTCCTGCCATCCTGCAAGGCTCAAATATGTCGAAAATGATAAATGTGGATAAATGATAAGTGAAATGGTGACTTGGATAAAACATGAGTCCCCCATGGCTCAGTGGTTAGAGCATCCAACTGGTATTCTGGAAGGTCATAAGTTCGACTCCTGTTGGGGAACTCGGAAAATCTTTTTTCCGAGTATTTGACTTGAGAACACTTCTCCATTTCTCCTTTTTCTTTTCGAAGAACGGAAAAAGATTTGCATCAAACTTCCCTACTGCAAGAAGAATGAAATCACAAGCAAAAAGTTTATTTCAAAACTGAACTCTTTCACCAATTTCAAGTATATTTTCATAATTCTGTGGCAAACTCGACAAATCAAAAGCCTTTTTAGTCTCAAGGACAAAAACTTCCACAAGTCCCACGTCATCTACAGGTACGAAGGAGAATGTTCATGCGGAGAAAACTATGTAGGTGAAACAATGCGAAATCTTGAAGTGCGAATAACTGAACATTCTAACATCTGCCACACATCGGAACCAGCACGCCACCTTTCGGAAAACCCAAGCCACTCATTCCAGTGGAGAGTCCTTTGTTCTGCAAGATCATACTTTAAGAGAAAGATCATCGAGGGACTAATTATCCAACAAAGGAGCCCAACTTTGAACAAACAAGTCAATTGCTATGTTGTGCAGTTGTTCCCTTCGGGAATAACTTGAGTATAAAAACGATGTAAATCACGGACGGCTTTTAACCCCGATGATGACAACAAGTCGAAAACGTTCGGTTTCTTTTTAAATTTTATAACTTTTTAGCCTTGTAAATAATAATTTTACTTCTCCATTTATTTTCACTTTATCCAAGTCACCATTTCACTTATCATTATTTATATATAACTATGTTGTATCTTTTAGCTTTATTAACAATGGTTTGCGACTCGAATCAATAAATTTTAACTTTGAGTATTTGAGAAGGATGTCGGTCGTTTCGCATACAAGTCGTTTCGCATACAAGTCGATTCGCATACATCGAGGTCGTTTCGCATACAAGGTCTTGGTCGATTCGCATACATCGAAGTCGTTTCGCCGACACGATCTTGGTCGATTCGCATACATCGAAAAAGTGCAAAATACATTGAAAAAGTTCTCATAAACACTCTAACAAGATAGCTATAGGACAGACAAATAAACTTAACCTCAACCCGGCGATATGCGCGTGTTGTTATGTATCGTGCGTTATTTCTGTTCGGCACAGCGAACGCGTTGACAGCGCGTATAGACTAATTAAGTTCAAGTTTAACTTGCCATGCACTATATCTAGAAGAATTTTGTTACGTTGTTTAAATGCTTTTCGCGGTTTGATACTAAACCCGGCCACAAAATATCTAACATAAAAAACTTCCACCCGCAGTGCCGCAGTCGTGTATATATAGCGAACATCACTCAAGGTGGCTAACTACGCGCGCCACGACTTTCTTTCGGAATATTGCTCGCGTTGACAAAAAATGGTCAAGCAACTCTTAAAAAGCGAAAACAAGTTTCAGCAAGCCTAAATAGTGCCATAACTGGTCAGCTACCTCGATGATACACCAGGCTGAACAGCGGACTGAACATTCGGATGGTCAGGGATGAAGACATCCCAACAGTTACTGTTGCATAAACTGTCTGAATCGATTTGAACACTGAACTGGCATTGCGAGTTGTAGTTTAAGCTTTGTTTCACCTTATGATTGACTCAGTCAATCAGGGGGGAGTGTGTTGTAAATAAGTTAGGAACGAGTTAGTTTGACCTGCGAGGACTAAGTCGAGTCATGATTGACACTTGAAAAACGTGTAAAAAAATGCTAGGAATCAGAAGAGAATCGGAAGGAACGGAAAAGAATCTATCTCTAGCTCTGTATTACGGAAAATCTCTATTGGAATTATTCTACATTGTCATATCTCGGAATCAGTCAAGGAACAATAAAGAGTATGGATCGATACAACAGGACGCGTGACTACCAGAGTCACGCACATGTCCTGTTGTGTATCTCGCAAGTTTAGAAGGCATTAAATACGTTTGTTTACACTATAAAACTGTTATTGTGTGATTTTTCCTTTTAACCTTAAGGTGGTTTAATAGAATTTTGAGGGGGTAAATTGACCAGAGATCAGAGAAACAGAAAAAAATTTTTGAGCATGTAACTAAAACTTTAAAAGTTGGTCAATTTACCCCCTCAAAATTCTATTAAACCACCTTAAGGTTAAAAGGAAAAATCACACAATAACAGTTTTATAGTGTAAACAAACGTATTTAATGCCTTCTAAACTCGCGAGATACACAACAGGACATGTGCGTGACTCTGGTAGTCACGAGTCCTGTTGTATCGATCCATACTCTTTATTGTTCCTTGACTGATTCCGAGATATGACAATGTAGAATAATTCCAATAGAGATTTTCCGTAATACAGAGCTAGAGATAGATTCTTTTCCGTTCCTTCCGATTCTCTTCTGATTCCTAGCATTTTTTTACACGTTTTTCAAGTGTCAATCATGACTCGACTTAGTCCTCGCAGGTCAAACTAACTCGTTCCTAACTTATTTACAACACACTCCCCCCTGATTGACTGAGTCAATCATAAGGTGAAACAAAGCTTAAACTACAACTCGCAATGCCAGTTCAGTGTTCAAATCGATTCAGACAGTTTATGCAACAGTAACTGTTGGGATGTCTTCATCCCTGACCATCCGAATGTTCAGTCCGCTGTTCAGCCTGGTGTATCATCGAGGTAGCTGACCAGTTATGGCACTATTTAGGCTTGCTGAAACTTGTTTTCGCTTTTTAAGAGTTGCTTGACCATTTTTTGTCAACGCGAACAATATTCCGAAAGAAAGTCGTGGCGCGCGTAGTTAGCCACCTTGAGTGATGTTCGCTATATATACACGACTGCGGCACTGCGGGTGGAAGTTTTTTATGTTAGATATTTTGTGGCCGGGTTTAGTATCAAACCGCGAAAAGCATTTAAACAACGTAACAAAATTCTTCTAGATATAGTGCATGGCAAGTTAAACTTGAACTTAATTAGTCTATACGCGCTGTCAACGCGTTCGCTGTGCCGAACAGAAATAACGCACGATACATAACAACACGCGCATATCGCCGGGTTGAGGTTAAGTTTATTTCTCTGTCCTATAGCTATCTTGTTAGAGTGTTTATGAGAACTTTTTCAATGTATTTTGCACTTTTTCGATGTATGCGAATCGACCAAGATCGTGTCGGCGAAACGACTTCGATGTATGCGAATCGACCAAGACCTTGTATGCGAAACGACCTCGATGTATGCGAACCGACTTGTATGCGAAACGACTTGTATGCGAAACGACCGGTTTCCTTTGAGAATCATATACAGCTATTATTATAAGTCTTAAGCTTAGCTTGACTTTCAATCATCTTATACACTTACCCTTGTTTAAGATAGGAAACAAAACTTCCAATTCTCTCGTGCAAGTCATCTTCTTTGGACTCAGGTGGAGCCATTACATCAAAAGAGCAACCTTAATTTTAAATGTTAAGGGAATTCATCGAAATACAAGAAAATTTCTTGAAAGATTTCGCATGGCAGCCCAGCGGATATTGATAGCAACCGATGCTCGCTCACAATTTTATTGAGGTATACGCATTTTACCGCGGGCTCATAATCACTGCAGAAGATGGCGGGTTTTATAAAAATAATGAAACACAGTGTTGTAGCAAAACTCGCTCTTCGAGAAGTAAGTAACCTCTTTGCATGATAAAATTCCTTTTCTGTTTGTGTTAGTAACCATGTTTTATCATTTGATAGACAAGGGGTTCGTTTCAGCCGCATTCACGCGGAAACCGAGTACGCCTCTTCACGAAATGTCCACAGAGGTTTTGCGTTCCATTGGGAAGCATATTAGATGTTGGTGGCGTCCTTAGAAAAGGGTAATAGCTTGTACAGTTGTCTATTTTTTCATTTATTAGATAACTTATCTTTGTTCTAAATAGAATAATATAATAGCTTATCTTTGTTCTAAAATATTGAACGATAATTCTTAACCAGGATCATCCCTTGTGACTGCTTGTAATTTCAGCTGTTTCCGAGGGATGTTCCTTCGGTACATTATATATTCATTGATTTTGCTTTGTCGCGAATTTTAAAAGATTTTTGAACGGCTAAAATATATATTTGTGTCGTAGGAAACCTAAAAATTATGGTCCAATCAACAATTGCTATTTAGATCAATGAAACTGCAAACATGCGTCTTTGACTACCAGTAAAAGTAAATGAAATGAATTAAAAATATAACTAGGATGACAAATAACATCCTAGTTAAAAAGTAGATTTATCTACATGTATTCAAGGTTTTGTTTAGTTTTCAAACAAATATGGTCAGGGAGGGATTGTCAGCAGACAAACAACTTTGTCTGTTGACAATATTGTTTGTTTGTTTGTTTATTATTATTGAATGTATTTTACAGACATGTTATTCTGGGTTTTACCAAGAATGGCAGATACCTCATATCCTATTGTCTTAAAATTGACAATGACGACACTTGTCCAATGCCCCGCTATGTTTACTCTCTTCATTGGTGGGAGTTTCATCAATGGAGGCCTTTAGTTCAGGTTTGTAGTGCACAGTTTACTCTGTGACAATTCATATACATTAAAATACATTTTTGATTTAACTGAGGGATGAGAACAGACTTCAGTCAGCATGTAAAGGTGCCTATAATACGGAAGCTGCTGTCAGTCATAATTTCACCCTACCCACTCATCTCATAAATACTTGCAAACTGGCTAGACTGCAGCACCAAGGCAGAAGTAGCATCATCATCATCATCATTCTTTAACATCCCTTACCAAGGCTGTCCTCTAAGAAAAATTACAAGGAGCCCAAAGGTTCCAAACTATGAGATCCAGGGTGCCCAGGATAAAGCTTATATGAAAGAAATAAGTTAGTCGCCTGAGGTACCAGGGCACCCTTAGAGCACAGCCCTGCTTGCTATCAAGAAAAGTAGGAGCAGCATGTGGTATTTGACTGAATAGCAGAAAGTTAACATGTTGCATTTCCTAACAGACTTCAAGATTGTATTGTCAGTGTACAGAAATATTATACTGATGTCTAGAAAAAAATTTCTTTTTACAAGGTTTTTACAGTGCCATTATTTGATGAAGAAGAAATTCATGAAGATCTACATTTAATGGTTACTGAGAGCCCAGATGAGTCACAAATTGTGGTTTATGGTGAAATGTATGTGACTTTTACTGTTATCTTCACTGGAGTTATAAATAGAAAGTATTTCTCGTGTAATCAAACACCAATGTACTTTTGTAGCCAGGCTTGTTCTCACTTGTTGCTAATAAGGGCCCTTGTGTTTATTTGTTACCTAGTACCATAATACCTGTAATTTATGCAAAAAGGGGGCTAAAGGAGCATGTGCAGTAGCTGAATTGCAGGCCTACGTATGATAAATATTACAAAAGGAATAATTCTTACTGAAGTGATATACTTTTGTTATGATATAGACGCTCTCTAAAAGAAGACCAGTCAAGTCATCAGTGTTATGTCACAGTGTGTGCTGGCCCCTCACCGCAGCCATGTCAACTTTGCAAGTACACACTTCTTGGTGAAATAACAAAGAGGTGTTTGAAGCATTCTTTTGTGGTGCATTTTAAATATGATCTTTTGCCTCCCTTTCCAATATTTAACCCCTCAACAAATCTGAAGATGGAGGGCACAGTACTCTTCAACACTGGAGACGTGTTGATGGCATTAAGGATCGTTACAACTGAGTGCAAGAGCAGCAACTTGTTAGAAGATCTGAAGAGTTTACAGCTATATCCAGATAAGGAAGATAAGTTATCAAAGAAGTCTTGCTCATCTCTTGAAGACATGCAATATTCGGATGGTGTGGCCATAAGAGGTGAAGTTCCATGTCAGTGCTCAGCCATAGAAGATTCAGAAAGATCCAGGATATCTCCTGAAGGCATGGATGTTCAATCCAACAGCACATGTAAGGCTGACTGTGTGGCTAGTGCTGAAGCTGGTGCCAGTCAAGACTCCAGCCCAGGCATCAAAGTTGAGAATGTTAAGTCTACATGCACAGTGCACAAACATCTTTGTCGTTGTAAGATTGTTTCAGGTTTTGTTGATGGGCTTAATCAAATCCATAGTAAACAACTGGTAGATAAAGAAGAATGTTTTTCACCTACTCAGCATGAACTAAACAAAAAAGAATGTGACAATCAAAATTCCTTAGGAAATGCCACAACAAATGAATGCTGCAGTGATGAAAGAAATATGGATAAGTTTGATGATGACTCTGTTCAAACTTCTAAAAATATTGTAAATTCATCTTGTAGCGTGCAGAAAACAGAAACATTCCTGTCACGGTGTACATGCAGTCATGCCCCTGGCAATTTTGTGTGTGTTGCTCAAAATACCAGTGAACATTCATTCTTCTGTAATAATTATTCAGAATCTAAGCACAGTAGAAGCTCTGACTTGTCCTGTCATCACAAAGTGCCAAACTCATGTAGCTCTTGTGGCTACAGTGTGCTTGCGCCTGTTTTAAACAACAACAATCTGACTTCGTCAGTCTTCAAAGTCTACATTGATACTAGTGATGATCCTAGTTACAACGAACTCCCAGAACTGACAGGTGAGTTTGACATGTTCGACGGTTCCCTTCCACTCACAGTAAAGACATGCCACGGTAGGACTCTAAAGCAAGTTTTCAAAATAAACGAAAACAACCCAAATGCAACATCAAACGCCTTCTTTGATGAATCTCTTGGAGGTGGAGTGCCTCGTGCATTAGCTGCACAGCAAGTCACACTCGATTTGGAACAGTGTATCAATGAGTTGATACAGGCACATGAAGGTCTCCGGCAGAGCTACAAGTCATTAAAGGACTATGATGTACAAGTAGTGGGTGTGTGTCCAGACAGTGGTGAAGTTATCACCATGGCCAGACTTCTGGTTTATACTCGCACAAGACAACAATCTGCTAGCTGTGGCTTGACAGTTAGTCCAAGGTGTGTAACCATAGCCTTTGCCTTAGTGTAATAGATCTTATACATGTTTACGTCAGACTGGCTTGTTTCACCACCAAGCCTTGCTTTCGAAGTGCAACCTTGCAAATTTTATTATATGGACGAAAACAGCAAAGATGAAAGGATACCCACGTGAAAACTGCAGGAAGGTGGCAGAGGATCGAGAACAATTTGCGTAAACGAGGCTTGGTGGTGAATTTTGAGCATAAGACGTCATGCATAAGGCCTATTTTCACTTATTGTTGTTTTGTTTGTTAGTTTGCCCTCCTCGTGTTGCAGTGTAGCTTCGAGGCTGAAAATCAGTGCAGTGCAGTGCACGTCACAGATTAGCGTACACGTGGACGCGTAAAACGTAAGCATTAAACGCATTAACGCGTTTGCGTTTTTAAAACACGAATCAAAAACGCGCATACAACGAAGTCATTAATATGCATAAAGTAACTCATTATTTTCCAGTTGTTTCAAGATATTTCATCAGTGCTTATTTTCAGGTTTTTTGTTACTAGAGTGTCCTTCTATTCTACAAAACTAAATGATGTTTGGGAGAGCATAAGTCGGCTAATGGCTAACAGTTTTTTTTTTTTTTCCATAAAAAAAAATATTCAACAGCAATCCTCGCCTATATTTCAGGTTCAGGGTAACATATTGTGCATCAGTCAATTCCAGCAGTGCCCATCCCCCCCGGGCTAACCCCCGGGCATTAGCATTTCTTTGGTAAATTCCCCGGGGTGGGGATGAGGGAACCGGGCAAATGTCCCGCTCCCGGGTTGATTGTTTTCAATTTCTCGATAGGTGAAGAAATATCTAAAATTTAGAAAATATACCTTTAAAAACATCCATGAACATCCACGAGCTTCTCTAGTCCTTCATGGACTAGCTAATCTGCAACGTAGTCCACGTCTTGGCCTATAAACGCCTCCATCACGAATACGCGACTCACTCCACGGTTTCGAAACCACGTGTCAAATGCCCGGGGGTCAACCCGAGGTACGCAAATGCCCCACCCCCGGGACGGGCAACATTAGGAAATGCCCCGGGGTTGCCCGGGGGGATGGGCACTGCTGGAATTGACTGATGCATTAGCAGTGTGATATTTTCTTTTCATTTCAGCCCCGTATTGCAGTGCACAGGGTTTATATTTTCCTGGAATGTCTGCAGCGGTGTGGTGAGAATTCTTCAATTTCTGGACTTGGAGAACTATCCCGAACGAACGCGCTTCTCCAAGTTCAACATGGCTGCTAAAGAAGCGAGTGAACTCCGCGCGAAGTTTTCCATTCCTCAAAGTGTTTCCTCGTTTGTGCAGGCGTTTTCTAATCACACAGTTTTTACTGGAAAATCTCTGAAGTACCTAAGGCATCCGTTTCTGCCGCTTGTTGTGGTTCTGTAAATTCTTTGTCTTTCTTACTGCTTTGCATGTATATTATTACCTGAGACGATGAGGTACCTGATTCACATCACCGTTTAGTTGAGTTTGTTATAAAATAGTTAGGAGAAACTGGGAATAAATCTTTACACGATTTACCTAAAAAAGATAATGTTTGTTTGGCACTTGTTTGAGATTAAGCGCTTACGTTTTATTTTTGTCTTTTGTTGTTGTTGTTGTTTATTCTTTTACTCGCGCTGGTGATGATCAAAGTTTGCCTTAGTCGTATACCATGCATTTAGTGTTAGACCACTGTATTCTGGAAGAGGGCGTGGAGATATTTCATGTAATTGCCAAAAAAGTCCTGTACAAGAAAAGTAGGAAAAATTCGTGCACAGCGAACCAAAGAAAAGTATCGAGCAGACTCGGCTACTCTGGGGGTCCTGCGCCTTGATTTGACTGAAGAAGTTATCGAAGAACCTTATTGAGGTGGAAAAATAAAGCGAGAGTCTTTTCCCAGGAAAACCCCACACCCGTGCTATGAGAAAACGAACCTATCTTGCCAGCCAAATGGCTGGGAAATTAATCACTACGGATGGAAGAGGCTCTGCATATCCTGGAAAGAGTTTTGTCCCGCAAACGTGCTTGTTTGAATAGTATTGTATGACATTGAAAGTTTTCAGTTACTTTATTTGACTTTATATATGTTCAAACAAAACATGTCCTAACACATTTCGTAGGTGCTACGTACATTCTTCCCTCTGGAAATTCCTTGTTTATAATTAAATATCATATACATGAAGTGATAAACTTTGTGGAACCACTGTGGGTTTCACATTTTTCACGGCTGCACAATGTCCGACAAAAGCGTGTCTCAGGACAGAAAAGACGTTTATCTGATCTTAAAATGACAGAAAGAAAGAAGCCTGTTTATAGAGCGTTCATCAAATGACTGGCGAAAACAAATCCTTTAGCTCTCTTACTAGTTGGAAAGATTCGTGTAAACAGGTCTAACCAATCAAAGAAATCATGCAATTTTTTCAACCAATCAGGAACAAGACCAACATCAATCCTGACTTGGCTAGCATGGCGCGTTTTCCCGCGATTTTCAACGCCGCCTGGCATGTTTTTGCTTTGAGTTTTGACTGGCTTACTTATTGTGATTGACACAAACCATGAATAACCTTGATTTTGGTTAACGACAGTAGCCAGAAAACCTGCTCTACGAAAGCTTTCCAAAAGGAAAACCTAGCTAAACCTTTGTAAACAAGAACAAAGTTAGGGCTAATGTAGATTAATATCAGCATGGGTCATAAGACCGACGACGAAACTTGTATTCCTTTTTTAAAGACTCCTTTTAAAAATGTCCATAATTTCAAATTCATCCATTTAAAATATTTAGAAATTTTAACTTTTGGGCATGCAATATAATGTCAATTTTTAGCTGATCAATTCTAAATTAATTGTCCTTGACGTTTCTTATTTGGCTCAACAACATCTCGGGAATGAGAATTGCAAAATGCATTATATTGAGAAAAAATACAATATATCGAGACGATTGTCAGTGGCTCATGGTAGCTTTTGCACTTAGATACTATTTTATCATCAATTTGCATTCCTTTTACAACTAGAGCAGTTTTCACTTAAGTGTAGAAAGTAATTCGCGTTTGCTGTGGTTTCGCATTACTACGCTCAGTGATTGGTTTAAAAATCTCGCGCAACTCTCTCAACCAATCAACATGTTTTCGCGCGCATCGTGCCGGCTACTTGCATTTGCTTCAAGTCTTGATTGGTTCACTGGATTGTCTGTGCCCTTTGTCATTGGCCAAAGAGATTATTTTGGTTTTAGTTTTACGACACTTATTTGAAAACTGCTCAAAGTATCCTTATTCTGCCCCACGGAATAGTATACAGTGATTGGCTTTGCGTTGTATGGACTAAGCAGAATTTCTGCGTGCAAGTTCCAAGTTAAAAAGGCTAACCAAAGTTAACCGCATGTAAAGTCAAAATATTAAAACAACAGTGGAGAAAACAAGTACCAGTCGAGTCTGAAAATTACTGAGCCTGCGATTTTTAGCTGTAGTGTTGCTAAGCAACATGAAGTATTCTGCTGACGTCACTAATTTTCCAATTTTTCGTTGGATAATAAGGGAACTCGTTGGGCTGCTTTAACGAGAATTTCCCCAAAACGGTACCATTCCGAAAGACCAACGTATTTAAAACGATCTTAATCTGCAACTACAATATTTTCGATCTTTTAGTTACAAAGTAACACTGGAAGATTATTCCACACTTTACATAATTGAATAAAACGATCAGTTTTACATCTAAACCTATTGTAATCCTTGGTGTTTTACTCGCCGTTATCACTGGTTTTGGATGTTAGGACCTATTGCTATGCACACTATGTACCATTGGTTCCGTCTTAGTAACTGTTTGTTATACTGTGTACGTTGTTAAAGTCTGCAGTGTCAGAACTGCTATTGTCTTACGAAGCAGGGGGTCTGGGTCTGTTGTCCGGGTGACGTGATTTTGACTTGGACGGTGGCTGCGTTTTTTCGTACCAGTCCACCGCGTACTTGGCGATCTCAGAGGATAATTTCACGAATTCGTTGAAGTCCATCCGTAGCCCGTCAAGTCTCTGTTTCTGTCCAAATATTGTGACTTCTAAAACAGTGTCCAAATAAATCTGCTCCAGATTGGCCGAAGTAACATTTGTTTTGAACGAAAGGGAGTGAATTTGGAACAAATCGCTGTACATAAACTGTTCTGCTTGCCTGACCCATCGCAGCCCTCGTTCCAGTTCTCTCTGAGACTTTGCTGCAGCCTCGTAGGCTGCGCATGTCTTGTTCAATTTAGAACTGACAAATCTGCAGGCATTATGGTATGCGGTCTCTGTTGCTAGACAACGTTCCATAACGAGCTGCTGGCAGATGTCCATGATCGAACTGATTCGTTTTGTATCTCGCTTCCTTTCTGAAGTGTTCGTTGATGTTTTTGGCGCCCTGTTCAGGGAGTCAAAGCTTCGGAGAGAACTTGCACACACTCCATGGTCCATGCAGCTAGAGCATTCGCGTTTGACTGTTTTTACGCACTCCCTTCTCAGACGTTGAACTTCTCCTTTGGCCGATTTCAGTTTCGACATCTCTGACTCTAGCATAGACACCACTTGCTTTGAGGCCAGACGTGTTAACTGTCGAAAGAAAGAAGCAGATTATCCTTTCTCGCCCGAGAAGACAAAGTGCAAAACTGAAAAAAGGATGCGTATAAATTAAATTGCAAAAAGTGGGTAAAAGATGTTTTCAGAAACAACAAATCTTACACACAGCCCCACTTATTTCTTCAGTTTCTTATGCCTCGTTCCCACAAAGCGTTCTGAAACGTAATTCTGTAATCGTTCCTTCGTGTTCTTTTCGCAAGTAATCGCATTTGTGTATAGGCCATTGTATGATGAAAGGCAAATGAAGTTGAACTTTTACATGAAACCACTGTTGCAGGACCATAGAAATTCAGCACAGATTAAAGGATACTTAAATGGATCACCTTTGCAAATTGACTTAATTGTAATGACAGAATAGATATAAAACAACCTAGCCCTAGAACAAGATAGGTATAAACTGAAGAGAATTCATCTGCCATCAGGCTTTTTTTTTTTACAGATGTGATTCATGATCCATAGCACGAAAATGGAGATTTACGGAAAATTAAAGGTGGCTGAAATCTGCTTAAAGTTGGTCATCCAACTTAACGCTATCAATTAAAGGTTGTTAAAGGTCTTTAAACCAGACATTTTCGCTACCGTGCGTAAACCTGGCGTAAATGTGGCTTAAATGTTTCAGTCTCTTTAAGCAAGCTTTAAACATGAGTGTAAAGTTGGTTTAAAATTCAGCTTTTAAAAAAGTAAAGGTAGCGTAAAGCTGATTAAATTCCAAATTTACGCCAGCTTTACTTCAGCTTTACACAACAGTAAAGTTATGTTTTCACGCGGTGTGACTTCTTACCTTAGATAAGCCATTGTCGAAGACAACTGTAGCGTTGAATTGCGTCTCGTTGCGATCCGAGCTGTAATTTGTAGTCATGCGCAAATTGATTTTGAATGACTTGTTGACTTCAGTTGTTAGATACATTTCCAACGAGTCCCTGGTGACAAGCATGCGCACTTCTTTGAATATGCCAAACAGGCGAGCATAGCCGTCCACCTTAGAAGGCAATTTAAAGTATATCATTAAAATGTTGACAAGAAAAGTAGCAACAGATTTTTACAAAGCCCATTTTCGTACCACTGTATCGACAAGAAGAGTTGATGCTCCTCTTTATTCCCTAAAGCTGTTTCCTTAATAAATAAATGCACTCATATTGTTTGGAGAAATGGCATGTTGACATCTAGTTGGAGTTAGTCACAGGTTTATGTGACTGAGTAACATTAGTTAGAACCTACGCGTTAATTATTTCTTCACTTAAAAACAGTTCAAAATAATTTAAAGATAATTAAACAGTTTGAAAATTTTATTAAACGGGTGAATTTTGTCGATAATAAGTTTCCTCACTTCGCACAATTGAGACTTAAAGAACAAGGAACTAGTCTCTCCGCAGTTTATATGTAACATCACTCATGTACATCCCTCGTCAGAAAAATTGTTTTATACCTTCACGAACGGGACTGGATCCATTCGAGCCTGAAGGAACAGCTTAGGAATCTCATCGGGATCAGAACTTGACAAAAATAATGGTGTGACGTCATCAAGAGTCGCTGGAGGCTCATCGGACACGATTTTTGCGTCAATCAAAAACTGGAAAAGCACAAAAAAGGCTTCAGCAAGCTATCCATTCAGAAAAGGACGTAGTTATGCAGAGAGGAACAAATACATAGCGAGACTCGCGCGTATTCCTCCGACACTTGCACGCGCGCGCCTTAAAACTCGCGCCTGGAAACAAGTAATTTTGAATGATTTCATCATCTGTCACACAAACCTGTCTTGGTAACAGTGAAATGGCACCAGTGGTTTCAATTCCTAAGACACTCATCTTGCCCTCTAGTATGAAGCCTGGTTTGAGGTTCGGTCCCCCAACTGCGCGAAGGTCGTGAGTTCCTCTGGCGACAGAAATCTAAAAGCAGACACAGAGAAATACAGTCCGCAATCAGAACAAAATTTGTACAGGTCACTGCATAAGCGGTTTTCAAATAGCTATCGTAAAGAGTCAAAACAAAAGTAATTTCTTTACAATCATCACAAACGCAGACAACACAGTGGGCAACTAAAAACATAAAGCTAGTGCCAAGTAAAGAAAATAATAAAAAAAAATAAATCGAATTTGTTTAACGAGGGTAGCACGTAACAGTCTTGCGACTGACAAACCTGTGGCGCTCCAATTCACGATCAAATTGGAAATTAGAAGTGTTGGCTTTTGTGGAGGGAGGAAAACCGGAGAAAAACCCACGGAGCAGGGACGAGAACCAACAACAAACTCAACCTACATATGACGCCGGGTCCGGGAATCGAACCCGGGCCACATTGGTGGGAAGCGAGTGCTCTAACCACTGCGCTTTGTCTGAATTTTGACCTGATTGGTTCAAAAGAAAACATATTTGCTCTGATTGGATAGAGTTTGTTCTAGAAAATCAGAAACGCAAAATCAAAGCAATGAGGACATGCACATTAATTGCTCCAAACTTTTCATCAAGCACCCCAAACTAATCAACAATTGGAAGACTTCCCAAATAACTGCTACTAACTAAGGAGACTAATCCTGGAATGGCCTGGCAGATTAGAAGGTGAACGTAAAATAATCGATCGACAGTATCACTGTTAATACCTGAAGACCTTCAGGGAATCCTATAGTTGCCAAAGCCCCAGGAAGTTTGTGGTTAATGTTGCACACTTCAAGCAGCTTCTGAAGGCTGACTGGAGACAGCGTGCCATAGAAGAAATGATCAACAGACTCATCCGAGAATCCCAAGTACAGATGACCTGTGACGCAATTTTGCTGTAAAAGTAATAATTCATAACGGACGTTACGAAAGGAATCGAGATATTTCCTAACCAGTATGTTTTTCATTGTACAGACCTTGAAGGAGTCGTTTTCGCCATTTCTAGTTGCATTGCAAACTGCACCCAATTCAAGGTCCGCTTCTCCTCGTATGCTGTTCTTTTGTGATTGGTCAGTTGGCAGGGATAATCTGGCAGATAATGAAACAGAAATCACAAATTTATTTAGGTAAAACAAAACATTTTCCTTTCTATCTCGTGGTATGCTGTGTAATGAGATTTTGGCTTCGCGAGTGTTATGTCATGTTTTTGATGAACGTGACCTGAAAATAACACAGGATTGCGTTACTAGTAATAATGACCCCTCCATCTACTTTTTACCTTAAAATCTTGGAATTAGATAAATCCGAAACTTTATTTCCATTCTTACCCTAGTCTCAGGTTCTTCATAGACAAGTACTCTATCCCAAAAGCTTTTCTCCAAACAGACTGGGTTCCAAAGTCTCCTTGAAGATATGACATGGGTCCTTCGTAAGTCAGCTGACCACTGAATGGCACGCCCTCGGACCGCTGTTCACTCTTGTAAACAGCGCCGTCAACAGAAATATCCATAAAAGGGAGTGGCGTGTGCTGCAAGAATGGTCGAGTGGTGTCATTTATCTTTAAAGTAAAAGTGAAAATGGATTAGGTCTGCAGGGGACTAGGACTGGAATAGTGAAAAAAAGGAAACGTGAAAACGGAAGGGGTCTACAAAGGGTAAGAGGGTCTAAAATAATAACAATGCTGATTATAAATTAATTTACAGCTTTTGTGGGGGTCTACAAAGGGTAAGAGGGTCTAAAATAATAACTTATGCTGATTATGAATTTATTTACAGTTTTCGTCATAAGGAATAGCGCGATATAACAGCGTCAAAAAGGCTGTATGGAGTAAATCGAGCAACTGTAAATTGACAACTGTATAACCGAATCCACACACACACACACAAAGAATCTGTTGGGAGGGAGGAGTGACAGAGTGTTTTGATTGCTCTGTGACAAATCCGGTTCGTTTCAAATCCTCGGGCAAGGAAAGTAAAACTACCGGCTTTGTTGGGGTGCGAAGTCGTATTTACTGATGAAGAATCTATATTACATTTGGAATCTCCAAAGAATAGAATACGTTCGTTCACAAAGAAATTCGGCAGCCGAATCGAGCACAAAAGTTTCAACGAATAGTACATGCGAAACGTCGAAACGCTTGTACTTCTTAGTAAAATCAAACGGCTAGAAATCAAATCCGGGTGTATTTCAATACGCTGGATGAATATATATTCGTTTTACCTCTGTGAAGCTTAGAATGGGACTGAAGACTTTCAAAGGATGGTGTACATTCTGTACTATTCCCCGTTTGTGTTTACTAATCGCCGTTTGTTTCGCTCCAGTTGAGATCGACAAAATTTTTTCGCTTAACCTACCCCAGGGGGAGGAAAAGGGGAGGAAAAGGAGGGAGGCCCTGGGAACTTTATGTTTGTCGTTTTTTTATGGCGGATTTTGTAACATGCGGCCGTTTGTTGCAAAAGGGTCATCTGTCAAGATCTTCCTCAGTCGTAACAATCCTTGTTTATTTAACGATTTATTGTTTCTTCTTTAGTGATTTTACTTCTCTCTTTTCCTTCCTTCTTTCCTTTCCCTTCCCTATGATTTCGAGGTTTCCTTTAATTTGAAAAAAGCTTGTTACATCAGAAAAATGGTCGGCTTAAAATATTGTGTCACTGCTCTTGCAGTACTAGCCGTAGCACTCCTTGTTTGAGTACGCACTCTTTTCAGCACATGAGGATTCATCACTGTGAAGAGTCTTACTACTGTAAAAGAACAGAACATCACAATACCTCCATTTTCATCTGCACCTTGTCAAACGATGTGACTGCTAATTTAGAGAGATTGTGAAAATGCCAATCGAGTGTGATGTGCTCCCAGTTGGTCGAGGCTTTTAATGTGAACTCGCTTCCGCGTCCATATATTGTCTAAATACACAAAAATGGAGAGAAAGGGTAGATAATCAAAGCTTAGTTACGGAAACGGCTGTCTCCACGTACAGGTGGTAAATACAGCTCTTGTCCAGATTAGGTTGCATGAAGCAATTACCTCCATTTCGGTGCTTTCGATCAACCCAGAGAGATCGAGTGTTCAACGGCAAAAGGCTCAATTTTGCTCTTGTGTGATGATTATTACATGAAATAAATCGCTGGAATAACAGGGCATCAATGCAAGTGCATGCATGGGAACATCGATCGCAACAGCTGTAAAGCAACAAAGCCCAGAACAACAGTTGACGTTTCAAAGAGAATCCAAATTTTCGCCGCCTGTGGCCAATTCCAAAAATATAGCGAGCTGCATTATTTGAGCAGCAGGAAACAATAAATGAATAACTTTAATCTAACCTGAAACAGCTGACACACTTGACTGTTGTTGTGTGTTTCCTCAGGAATTGAAGCTCTAGTCACCAGGCTTAGACCCCAAGGAACAGAATCTTGAAACGCGAGAGACAGTGGTTGCTGTTGAAATCTGCGATATGGAGTCTTGCTGAGGTCCAGAGCATGTGAAGAGAGTATTATTCCAACCTAGTATGTTAAACAAAAAAAACGTTGATTGATTGATGTTTAGCACACGAAGAGCCAAGTGATTTTATTTTACTTGTGCTTAACCTTATGTCTGCTTATTACTGAGGTCAAGATGAAAACAATGAGAGTGTTGGTTGTTCTTATGCCTGTGCATACTTGAACTGGCGCATATTTCGCTGCTGCTCTCGCTGTTTTGCTAACGCGTATGCCTATGCACCTTTTGAAAACCAAGCTTACCAAAGCTGAACAAAATCGCTAATGTTTTATTACCATGGCTACCATTTTAATGAGTTCGATACAAACTTACACTGGATCCGTTGGGAGAGTGCTTCATAATGTCCAAATAAGGAATGGTGAATCCCGTGAACATCTTCAATGCTTGGTTTATCGTGATGTGATTGCTTGTAATTCCCGCCAAAAGCACGTCATTCCGATGCCACTTCCCGCCGAAAAACTCAAGCGTGACAGGAAGGGCACTGGGTCCGAAGTATGTCTTCCCAGAGAATTTCACGATCAAATCTTTGCTGATGTAAGCTTCCAGAGCTGGGTTCATCAGACGAAGCACAAACAAATTTGTTTTTTTAATCGCATTGACCAGTGTATTCGGCGGTCTTGCTGACACGAAGGCAGTTTCAATGGTGCTTACATCAAGAGGTATCTCTGAGAGGCCAGTGAGCTTAATCGCTCCGTCATTAAGCGTTTCCACCCTTAATTTGAAAACTGTTTCACAAAGGTCGAATTTACCCTCTGCGATGAACGAACCGTGTCCAGATTTGTACCTGTAGTAAAAAGTTACGTTCCGAAGAGAAATTTTCTCGTGTACTTTGTATTTATCTGAAGAACCGAGCGGAATCCATATCGAATTCACACTTGAATTTAGCGTAGAGATTTTCAATCCGGGAACTGCCACATTGTGAGGCCATTGGAAATTGGGAAGGAGCGGGGTCTGGTAAAAGTCTTTCCATTCTCGCACCAGTTTGCTCAAAGGGACAGAAGCCGAGAAGCAATACGTGGATAACTCACTAGAATGTGAAGTTAGGGTCATTCCTCCATTCTGTAACTCCGACTTGACGTTCTTTACAAGTTGGAAGACCTCCCCGTTGTAGATTTTGACCCTCTTGCTTAATCGCTCGCTGCATGTATGATAGTTTCCTTTCAGTGGTTTGATAATCGCTGGAGAGACATCTGAAAACGATTGATAAAAATGAACTTCTAAAACGGACAGAAAAAAAAAACAGTAAAGAACGCAGTTTTGACCGTTTTGATTAGCAACAGTCGCTAAAGTTCTTGAAAAAACGCTCAATCTTTTTTCAAGCTCTTTTAAAATGCAACGCTTCATTGAAGTTAAGGTGAAAAAAAAAGAAATCGTTACAAACCTTTATTACTGTGTTTATACAATAAACACAGTAATAACACGGTTGCTTGAAGATATTGAGTTTCCCTTTAAGCGTACAACTCGATACCCCCCTTATTTGCAGCGCAAATTGACAAGTCGTGTGTTAGGCCTGCATCACTGATTATCAAGGATTACTCATTCATGTGTCTACATGTTTCTATCGTTCAACGATCATCATCAGTTGAGTTCGTTTACAATTGCGTTTGAATTTGTACTAGCAATGGCGTAATTAAAACGTGATACATCTCAAAGTTAACGTTCGACATTTAAATTGCCCCTGTGATCAAATTTCTGATTTTCACTTTTTTAAATCAACCTTGTCAGTTCCAAGGCTTGGGTGCGAACGAGAGAAAGTGACGCTAAAGGCTCAAAAACTATGCTGATTATTATTATAATTTCAACCCGCGAGGTATTTTTTAACCTTTGACGTCACTTTCTCCGATTTGCAACCAAGCCTTGGAACAAGGTTGATTAATGGCGGTCGTAAATTCTCGGAAATAACTGTTAAAATAAAGTGACTTCTGATGTTCATATAAATATTACTCATTCAATACAAGCTTGCCTTACTCACCGGTGTCTTGCTGGCACGTGTCCCTTCCTGAAACTGTTTTATTCCCTTCAAGATAAAACAAGAATAGAAAGTGTCAAACAACAAACCACGAACAGCACTGCCAATGTTGTATAAGCCCACACATAAACTGGAACTGAGCTAGAGAACTAAATCTACGGTAATTTCAAGTGCCTTAAAACCATGATTTTCCTTTTGTGCGTTAGTCCTAATAGCGAAAATTGGAGACCAAAAGCGCGAGGGGCGTGTGAAGGCTTCCAAACTCCAGTTCGATCGGGAATGCACAGCCCAACAAGCTTCTACATGTAGCTTTAAAGACAACCGTGCATACACAAGGGTAACTTACACATTTTATAAACCTATCTATCATAAAGCTTGCGCGGAAAGCAAACGACCGCTTCGCAGGCTAACCCACACATAGATGTGCCCACCCACATCCCTGTTCTATACCGGCTCTTTAAATCAATTTGTTTGTCTCTAGATTGCTACTCTAATCTTAAATCTAAAAGAAATAATATCGTTAATTAATTACTATTTTTATTACTAAAAAATAACATATAATTTGGAAGATTATAAGATGTGTGCAGTTTGTTGTCGCGCCATCATAAGTAAATTGTTGTTTGCAAACTAAACATTTATGTGTCGGGTAATTGTTTTTTGGCGGCATTAAACTTCATCGACAGACAGCCACTTTATTAAAAAAGTAAAATTTTTGTCAAAAGGAATGTTCTGCTGTGAATGATATTAGAGCCACCTAGAAATAAATAGATAAACAGAAAAAATGCAGAACAAAAACATTAGCTTTGATTAATCTTTTCCGCTCGCGAATTCAGTTCACATAAACGTGATTATATGCATGTATTTTGAAGCCAAATGGAAACTTTTGTGTTTGCTTCCAATATTTTCATGTAGGCTACCTGTGTGGCGAGCTTGGTCAATCTGCTGAGCGTTGAAGTAATATACACTCTTTTTCTAAAAGAACCGTTTTATAAGAACGTTGAGGCTGAGATTTGCCCCCAAATTTAAGAAAATGTATGGGCCAAAATAAAAACATCCTCAGGCTCAGTCAAAATTTACCGATCTTATAAAAAAAGAATGTAGTTCTAAGTTCTAAACAACTTATCAGGGCCGAATACGTTTTTAAAACTACGGGACGTATATTAAGAATAACTTATTTTAGGTCAAATGAACCAAAATTTTGATTTTTCTTTATTTTTGCCCAATCTGTTAATTAAGAGCCAAATAAACATATTTTGAAGTTTCAAAGTAATTGGACTTTGCATCGCAGAGACATTGCAAGTTTAAAAGTGCTTACTTTTGGCCTTCATAATCGTGGAGCAGTCGGAAAAATTGTCGGGGAATTGTCGGAAACACAACTAAGACGTCACTGTTGGTGACCTGTAAGATTACGGGAAATTCAAAGCCGTTCAGTTCTGAAGTTCACCAAGTCGGTGACTTCGTTTAAAGCGGGAAATCATGGTGTTTTGAGCAGCAATAAACTGAAATAATACAAAGTCTAGAGTAAGTACTTTTAAGTTTTCTGAAGATTCAAAATTTAGAGAACGTTGGGTTGTAACAAAGGGAAAGAGAATTGTTTGAACCAAAACAAGCACTCACGCATTTATGCGGCTCATTTCACTGAAAACTGTATTAAACAAAATCTATCAGTAAGGAGGTTTCTGGGTTCTGCCTGCAAGTCTCTAAGACTTGCCTTAAAGAGGATGCAGTCCCAACGACTTTCTGATCAGAAAATTAAATACGGCGAAGAATGCCAGCCGAAGAACAGAGAGACTACGTACAACTGTTCGTTCGTCTTTTGCTTAATGTAGCAAGTTGGAAGTAAGGAATTTTAATAACTAGAGCTTGCTAGTATTTTTATTTTGATTATTAACACTTTTATTTTGTTGGTTTGGCTTGGCAAGTATTGCGAACTTCAATATCAACTTCAGTATCGATTCAATATCCTCACCGAATAATGCAGCTTCCACGTGCACGCTTTTTGAGACGTGTTTTTGACGCTTCAACAAGCTAAATAAAATGTACATCTCTGTGGCCAAAATATGGACTATAAACAGGTAATAGAAACAAACCTCACAGTGTCCGCGGAGACAGTCGGTAAACGCTCTGTATTTATTATTCACCACTGAATTTTCCTTCAGCTGAAAACGACACGAATTTATTCATTCAAGAAAGTTTTACCCTGCCTGATGGTTTGCGGTTTCGAATTTGCATTGAGAATATCCTTTCATTCAAGTTAAATTTTTGTGTAGAAATTTATTCTTTTGTTTTGTGTGACTCTCGAGTACGAAAAAGAAAATAGTGATTACAATCTTAGCTTTTGGCCACATCCACATTCGCGCTCATACCGATCCGGGTTTGCAAGCCGCACACGTCCTGATTATATCAGGACAACTCGGATTAATATTAATCGGATTAATATTAATCCTAATGATTATTATAATCCAGTAATGGATTATTATAATCCAGTAATAGATTATTATAATCCAGTAATAGATTATTATAATCTATTACTGAGGTTTTAGCCGTGCCTTAATCTATTAGGATTAATATTAATCTTATGTAAGATTAATATTAATCCTACTTAAATATTAATGTTAATATTAATCCTACATAGGATTCCTATTAATCGCACGTAGTATTTATATTATTCCTACCTAGGATTAATTTTTGCCCAAAGCTTCTGAAGATTGGCATTATTTAAAGATCTTAGGCTTGCTTATCACTATCTTATACATTCTTGAACTCTTTTGACTCTTTTGCCATTGTGATATGCTGGCTCCGAACCTCAAAACAGTTTGTGTCTTTGGGATTGTCGCTATTTCTATGCAGCTGGTAGTTATTCCCTTTCTCAAGGTCCCCTTTTTTATAAAAGCACATGCCCACGGCACGGATTCGCTGGCCCAGAGATGCTTGCTCCTTTTCTTTCAGTTCTAGGGTCAACATCGTGGTATCTACCAGCTCTAGCATATGCAAGTGATCGTCATGTGACTGACGTGATCAGTGTTATGTCCCGTCAGTCCTGTGTTAAATGTCTGCAGTGTATCTGTTTTAAAGCTGTATATCCGAACATTCACGGGATTTTATCTCGATTATAATAGAGATTAATATTAATCAGGATGATATTATTAATAATAATCTAATCCTTCCAATTTTTTGCCGTGCCTTAATCTATTACTGGATTATAATAATCCATTACTGGATTATAATAATCTATTACTGGCACAATTTATATTGCTAATAAGATTGCGCAGGCGCCGCAATGGCTGCCACGTTTTCTAGAGCGCTCGTATTTTTAATCTTTTTAATCTTTCTACTCTGTTCGCGTAGCTTTAAACGCTCTTTAAATGATGCCAACACCTATCCAGAAAAACGGACAAGCTCTGGCAATGTTATCGATCTTTTCGGCCTCCATTGCAACGCTACGACTCGAATTCGAACCCGTCTCACTTTGACATCTCAGAGGAGAGTTCGAAGGGCTATCATAACATGGAGCTCCCGTGGATTGACGTTCCTGGCGATTCCTGAAAACAAGGTTCTACTGGATATTACCATCTGCTGTGATGTTGAGAGGAATCCGGGAATGGAAACACGAAAGGAGACTGAGTGGACCACGGTTTCATACTCGGCGAAATCCTTGGCCTCCCGCAGAACTGAACTTAGTCGCGATTTACTTCTATCTTATCGCAAGTTTAGCTCGAAACCAGCAGCAGAAACAATGCAAATCTGCAAAGGTCTTGGACTTCTAAAATACAGAAGCAGGAGAAGAGGGCGTTCTCGAATTATTTCTCCATTTCCGTATCCGAATGAAATACAGTCTATTAAGGTTGTGACGGGTCGTCGATTGGAACCCCAAGGAAGAGAGAAACCGAAAGATCGATGTCTTGTGCAAGTTCCGCGTACTTCAGCCCAAACACCTACCAAATCTCTGTTAGCTGTGCCTAAGTTAATGTTTATTAACATTTGCTCTCTCGGAAAAACCAAAAATCGTGTTAGAGCTTCGGTTGCAGTGGAAGCAGATTTGAAAAGTATGGATATCGATATATGTGTTGTATCAGAAACACATTTGAAACCGGATGTGCCCGATGCTTTTGTGAACATTCCCAATTACACGATCCACAGAAGAGACAGAAATTATGGCGGCGCTGATAAAAGGAACAAGGGTGGAGTTGCAATTTATACAAGGAAAAATCTGACTGTGATGGATGTTTACAAGTCTAAACTATACGAACTTATCTGTGTTACCCTGCTTCTTCCCTCGGGACATCGTATGTTAATTTGTGGCCTTTATCATCCGCCAAAATTCAACTACAGGGACACAGAATTAATGACCTATCTAGTTAACATCTTTGATGACACGCTAGATAAATACCCTGACACAGTCTTTGTTTGTGGTGGCGACCTCAATCAATTGGACTTAGATCGTTTGCAAAGTATGACCGGATGGAATGTTCTCGTGGACTTTCCTACCCGTGGAAACTCACACCTCGACAACTGTTTAACAAACCGCCCGGACCTATTCAACACGTGTTACCCTTTCACAATGTCTGTCAAAACTGATCACACCGGCTTTGTTGTTCCAGCTGCGACAAAGCTAAAGCCGATTCGAACAAAGGTTACCATACGGGACTGTAGAGCTCATCGGAAAGCTGATCTCTACGATGCACTTGTCAAGGAAAACTGGGACAGAGTGCTCGCGTCCTCTAATGTGGATCAGGCTGTGGGTCTTCTAGAAGAAAAGATCCATGGTAACATGGACAGATGCATGCCGGTTAGATCTGTCTCTTTTTCATCACGCGACCCACCATGGATGACACCTCTCTTAAAATATTTGATTAGAACTAAGTCGAGGATTTCACCCCGAAACGTCGATCGACTACGGGATATTAATAAACGGATATCCAATCTCATCTCGGAAAACAGAAGGAATTATATGACAGCCCCGCTAGGGAGCCGCAATTGGTGGAGAGGAGTTGATGCATTGTCTCAGCGGCGTGGGTCCTCCGGTAGCATTCGCCTCGAGAATAGTTTCTTACAGGAGTTAAATGACCACTTTGCTCAGATCTGTACGGATGAGAACTATACAGAGCCCGCGGCTGTTGTGATCGACAGTGATATAGAAATACCAGAAATCTCGGAACGACAGGTGTGGAATTCTCTAAGAGCGCTAAAAAGAACTGCGACAGGGCCGGACTTGATCCCTTATTGGGTCTGGAAAGAGCATGCGGAGATCCTTACGCCAGTCATCACTAAAATCTGGAACTTATCAATTTCTACACATTGCTGGCCTTCTCCCTGGAAGTGTGCTAACATCAACCCCCTTCCTAAGGTGGACATTCCGAAAGCAATGGGTGACTACCGTGGAATTAATATTACCCCTGTGATTGCTAGAGCTTTCGAGAAGATTGTCTACCGCAGCTATGCTCAGGACGTCATAGAGGATCATCTCTGTTCAACACAGTATGCATACAGAGAGGGTGGCAATTGTACTGGCGCTCTTTTGGCCCTGCAGCACAGGATTAACGAATTTCTAGACAACCCAGACTGTAGGGCAGTGCGTCTCTTTACAATGGATTTTAGTAAAGCTTTTGATTCCGTTAAACATGAATTGCTCGCAAGAAAGTTGAAAAGTCTCCAATTAAATCCATATATAATTAATCTATACCTAAGTTTTTTGAAAGGTAGAAAACAAAGAATTTGCTATAACAATTTTTCATGTGACTGGAAATGCGTGAATCAAGGCACTACTCAAGGTAGCGTAAGCGGACCTTATCTATTTAATATTTTCATAAACGATCTAGAGATCTACTTAGACACCCTGCCAGTGTTATTCAAGTATGCTGACGACTCAAATATCATTGCTCCTGTTTGGAAAGACAGAGACATGTCTGAGGCATTGGTTACACAGTTCTTAGACTGGACTGAAAGAAATCGTATGTTATGTAACCCGAGCAAATGTAAGGAGGTTACAGTCCTTAAGAAGGGCAACCATGAATTGTACCCTCCTATTTTTGGAATTCCTAGTTGTACCTATGCTAGCATTCTAGGTGTCACTTTTCAGAGTGATTGTAAGTTCAACACACATGTGAAGAATAAGCTCGTTAAGGCAAATAAATGCCTCTATGTCCTTAGGTCTCTACGCAAAGAGGGCTACAAGCAGGCAGAAATAGACTTTCTTTTCGATACCTTAGTACTTCCCAATTTCACGTATGCCCTTTCAGTCTATGGAGCATCAGAGTCCGACCTCACTCCAGTACAATGTTTCTTAGATCGTTGCTGGAAAAGGAATTTTATTACAAGGAAGTATAACATACGATCAATTTTACAGAAGCAGGATCACAGCATCTTTAAGAGGGTGTTTCAGGCCGCCAATCACCCCCTGTTGCCTTTTATTCCGCGTGTAAAGGCCTGCTGCTATAATTTACGGACGAGGTCTAGTGTCCGACCAAGCATCAAAAGTGAGCGTTTTAAAAGTACATTTGTTAATCGTTTAATTTTTAGATATAACTTAGCTTTAGAATAACAAGGTCAGAGACTTTTAACTTATTAAGTAGTACATTTTATATGCTTTTAGAACTTTTTAATATTGTAAATCGTTTTTAATTTTTATTGCCTGTAACATAAGATATGTATTTTTATCTTTTGACTCAATAAAGACCTTTATTATTATTATTATTAATAATCTATTACCGGATTATAATAACCCTATTATAATCTATTATTATTATAATCCACGGATTAATATTTATCCGAGTTGCCCTGTTATATATAATTGCGTGCAAATCCAAAACAAAATTCTTTGTTCCATACCAAGCTGAGCGAACTGATGATTTTTATTAGCCACCCAGTGTTTGAAATCCTCCTATATCGCTCAATGCTCACAATTTTACTCAGTGCTTTAATAATTATTAATCTTTTAAACTGGATTCCAGTGAAGTAAAAAATATAACTACCATGTTTTAAAAGAACTTAGGTCTTTTCAGAATTACTTGAATTACTCAAACTGACTCAAACTCTCAAACTTTACATTATTCGCTCTTCATATGACGATCGTCCCCTCGATCGCAAAGCAGTCAAAAACAAAACTATTACGTCACAAAATTCAAAGCTCGATCCATTCCTTCCATTCCAGTGCGCGGTCATTTTGGAAACGTTTTCGTGAAGCCTTCGGAAATCTTCGTAGTTTTTGCTATAGTTCACGCGTTAAGGCTCGGAAAGCAAAATTTCTTCCTAAGTTAATTTAATAATGGGTTCTTTTAGTGTTTAGTTGCTTTAAAATCGCAAAAGAAAGAATGTCGAAAATTTGGTTCATTTGACCCTTAACTATATGTGCAGGTATTGAATTTTCCGCAGATATTATCAGTTCGGAGAAGCGACAGAGAGGGAAGATCAAGGAAAACTGCTAGCTTCTGTTTTGGAAATGTCGGCCGAGCAGTTAAATTTTGCTAGCCTGAACAAGCGAACGTTAAAAGGAAATTATGGAAACTTAGATATATCGGTAGGGGAATTCTCGGATATCCCTCAGGTTTGCCAGCGACACGTGACGTGCCTAGACCAATCAAGTGCAAGAAATATTTGACCTTCGACACGAAAAAGGATGGTAAAATGTAGAAAGGAAACTACTTACTGATAACTAAACAATCTCTGGTCTCTGGCCCTCCATCATACGGCAAAATAGAACAGTTTGGTACTGTTTCCTTAGCTAAAGAGCCAAGCCGTTCTCTCAACAAGCGGAACTCTTTCGAGCACGTCCTGGCTTGAAGCACCTCGCATTCGTCTTTGCAAAGTAGCGTCGGTCTAACTTGTTTACCGCTCTGGCATGGTGGGAAGAGATTATAGCAGAGAGCTTTTAAGAGCGACTTCTTGCAAGTTGGATTCATGTAGCCCGTTAACATCGAGACAGCGAAAACAATGTTCTCTTCAAATTTTTGTTGAGATTTAAGATGAGGAATAAACACTTTAGCCTCTTTTGAGATGAAACCTGAGCAAATACTTCCACTGTATGGCTTGCATGTCCCGCTGTAAATATAAAGTCAAATGAAGTGAAGTGAGGTATAAATTAGAAAAATAATAAAGTAAAAGGTACGTACACAATGCAACCAATGATAGGCAAGCTAAACGTTCATTAAAAATAAAACTTATCCCGAATGTTCGCGTTCCAAACTTTTTAAATACACTAGCCATAATTTCAAAATAATAAACGGTCCTGAGTTAGAAATGATGGATACGTTTATGAAATGAATCAAACTAAAATGCCGTTACAAAAAGAACTAACTTTATAAACATACCTTTGGGGGGGTGGATTCCTCCCTAAAATAAAAACATTGAGGAAATTACTTTGCGCAGAGTAAACGATTAATGGTTTCTAGATCTAAGGCTACAAAAGTAGTATTTACTGCTTTCAAATATGTTTTAATTAATGTTTGCAATGCAATCTAGCCAATTACAGCAAACATTCTGTGTTATAAGCCAATCAGGAGACGCTTCTTGCAAGTTCTGATTCGTTCATTGCATTAGTTAATTGCGATCGCTATGATTGGCCAGTAGAACAATTGTGCAAGAAATTGCGTGACACTGTCTCTTGAGGCATAAATTGGCCAACTGTGCGAGAAATTGCGTGACACTGTCTCTTGAGGCATAAATTGGCCAACTGTGCGAGAAATCGCGTGACACTGTCTCTTGAGGCATAAATTGGCCAACTGTGCGAGAAATTGCGTGACACTGTCTCTTGAGGCATAAATATTCATACACACCTCCTGCACCTCTTACGTCTACTGTTGCTTTTGCAGAACTGCTATATCCGTGATGGTTCTTAGCAACACAGTGATAGATACCAGAGTCTTCGGTAACTGAGTCTCTTATCCGCAGCTTGGATCCTGTTTCTGTGAGCCTTATTTTTATTCTGTAATCCGACGTGATTGTCTTGCCATTTTTTTTCCATTTGATTCGAGGTGTAGGTTTACCCGTCGCTGCACAGAAGAGAGACAGCCCTTTCCCTTCTCTGACAGTTTTATCCTTAGGGTCAATGAAAACTGATGGAGATATTCCTACAAAAAGAAAGATCCAAAAATTACCTTCTGCCACCCAGAGCAGTTACATGTGGTACGACAATGTGCCAATCAAGGCTAGGTTAACAAGCTGTTGCTTGGTAACGAAATTAACGTTTGCTTTTCTTCTATAGACTGGACTTAACTATACAGGGAGGGGAGGGTAAGCCCCTGAGGGTGAGACATTCGATTTCCTCATGAAAACATTGGAACATGGGATGGAAATGTGTAGTAGTAATGGCTAAAAACAGCATATTTTAGTGGACGTTACTGACTCTATCTAAGGTTACTTGGCAAATTTGCAAATACTCAATAGCTGTCTTAAACAATATTTTACACTAATTAATACGAAGTGCAAGAAATGTTGGCAGGATTTTAAAAAATTCTAACCAAAGTCTTGACCTGGGGTCGGATCGTGTTGTTTGCTCAGCAGCCATGTTCCATATTTCTTGTCAGCTCTTAAGACCAGCTCTTAAGGGTTGAAATCGTTATTTGGCAGATATTGGGTAATCTGACAACCTATCCTTGCATACACAAGCATACTAGTCACTGACAGGTACGATATTAAAGGGTCTTATATAGTGACCTGTGTTAAGCCACGAGCACGTTCCATCATATTTGCAATCAGTGAACATAAAGCCGTTTCTCAGAAATATTGCGTTTCCCCTTCGGTATAATAATCGGTATTTTCAGTCATGCACTTGTAATAAACAACACAAACTGCCATTCAAAACCCCTTAAGCATGAAGAATCATCGCGACAAACCGAAAACGAGTGCCTGATCGTTTATAGACATGGATCAGTAAAATACTTGAGATAATAAACAAAACACCACAGGCTGATCCCTAAGGCAAGGAGAAGAAAAAACAGAAACGAGACAGAAAACAGCCACAGTTGAAAACACAAATTAATTAGCTGTTTGTATTTTAATGCTTTTTAACAAAAAATCTATCATAAAAAATCTTCCACCAAATTAAGATCCCCTTGAATTTCAGATTTCACAACTCATCCCTGACCACAAGGTGAGAGGAAGACGAAGAAAGCTCATTGCAGTGAACATAGAAAGTGTTTTTGGTACTGTAAGTTACCCGTTCTAGCGAATAATAGACTACAAAACATCCGTATTTTTTTCAAACGCTTTGCAGTCTATGATTCACTAGACTGGGTAACCTGAAAGTAACTCTGTTAACTTCAGTGAAATATGTGAATGACTCACCATCTTTAGATTGATCGACCTGAAAAATATAAGAAAAGCATAGATTCATGATTTGTCCAAGTTGCATGCATGAATACTACATGATACTACACTGTCGCGTAGTTCTAGTTGTACAAAGTGTCTCTCCCTTTCAAAGGGACACTATTCGTGAGCAATCAAACAGAAACAAACGTGAGTGAAAACCATGAAATAATGGTCTAGTTTGTTACAAAATCCAATACTAGTACAATGAAGCTATTTGAGTCGTGTTATCATAAATTACCGATATGTAAGGTTTTGGCCTCAACTTGAAAGCGTCGGGCGCATCATCGTGTAGGAGCACAGGCACTTAGTTGTCAGTTAGCACTGTTTTGACCAAAACTGCAGCAAAATACAAGTGATTTAAAACTGTTTTTAACTGTCCTTTACAATTTTTGGACTGGAAGGTTTATCCAATTTATTGAGGATTGAGTCAATAAAAAATATCAGTAGAATATGATCTCCATACTAGTCGCCATAAGTGTTATTCTTTTTAACGAATGAATTGTAGCCAACTTACAAGTAGTCGGTGCAAACACTCTGCAGCACGATTTCCGATTCAGTAAGTTTCATCTAGGAAATGCTTTTGAGTTTGAATACAGAAGAAGCATTTTGTCTTGGGGAGAATGTCAGGGGGTTTGTTTGTTCCCGTTTTTCTGTAACCTTTGTGGATTGTTTTGTGGTTGTTGTAATATAATGAATTGATAAAAAGTGCCTCCTTGGTGAGTTTTCCGGTTTGAGAACGAAAGCATTCCAAGTGATATAAATCCTCTTTCTTCTTAGAGAATAGCGATTAAAAGCGCCGAGATTTTCAATTACTGTGACTTCTTTTTTCAGCGACTTCTTTTTTTTTTCTTTTTTTCTCCAGTGACGTCGGCTGATAACAAATAAGACAAGGGGGCAGCTTATGGTAATAAGAGCGCCTAGTTTGTTTTCACCTCACAGATAACATTAGCTTCAAATTTTGCAAAATAAATTGCGATATTTCCGCAGTAGACTTGATAGTTTTGGTTAGTCTACAAATCACTTTTCGTGCATAAATTTTTAAACTAGTTCCTTTTATATACCGCAACAACGTCATTTGCACAAGACTAAAGTGGTTTTACCGCAGATCTCTAAAAGGGAGTTTCCCTTGTCAAAATGCGATTGAGTTTATAATACATGATGAAACGTTAACAAGGCTTTATACTTCCTAATGGCATTATCAATGTACCGATGAGATAAAGGCAGGAATTACGTGTTAAGAACTTCCTTTGTTCCAAACGGAAGGGCTCCCCTATTGTCTACACACTGACAATAAATAAATAAGCTATTTCGCTCCAAAGATTGCTTGTTATTAGTCTTGTATACAATTGATTTGGTAATGAAATCTAGAAACAGGAAACACTCTAGAGTCTTCAAACAAGATAGACTGCGGCGAGCAGTCGGTTTTAGTTTCTGAAATCCTACGCGCCACCGGAAAGGTACTCGGAGTCAAAATGCAAGACTTATTTCCCGTCATTTTGGGAAATATATGCCACGTTTACTGCAGTCGCACGTGGATCAGTATGCACCTGTAATTTCACGTGTCCTTTTAGTGTTTCACACCAATAGTGCTACAGAATCAATATTGGAAAAAAATATCCACAAATTGGATTCTTATTTAGAAAACTTGGTCCTTCTCTAAGGTAATGTGACACCTATTCCTTGGTTGAGCCTCGCTGGTATCCACCTTATAGACAACCAATCCGGCAAAAAGAATCTGAGCCATAATTGATCTGCCCATCAGTTGGCGAACCTCTCGTGTTTCCCATAATGGCGATAATGAGCAAGAAAACACAGCATAATTTGGTTTAAATGACCGATCCCGCATAAACTCAGGGGCGAAAAGGTATGGGGTCTGATAAATAAGAAGTTCCCTACTGAAATTAAAAGGTTTCCTAAAAATAATGAGACGGAATATCCCTAAGTTAGCATTTCGAGTTTGCTTCTATTACTGTTTGCGGTACAAAGGTGACCTTTTTATGAAATCTCTCAGGGTTTTTCTTTTTTACCATTTTTGACGTCCAGTGACACAAATTTAAAACGAGAAAGAGTAAAAAACAAGGTCTACTTAAAAAACCCAAACAGAAACCCTAAACTCCTGAATGAAATGGTGTCATCGTTTCTGGCACATGCAAACAGAGTTGTTATGCAATGTATGACCACAAATATTCAAAACTCAATCTTGTGAATTGGTGCCTGCTGTTAAAGATTTAGGCCTTTATAAACTCCTGTTTAATCTTTCATTTTACGTAGTAGGGTTCCTTTGATGGAACTGCTATCTAGAGCAAAACATCTTATTTTTGCAGCTCATTTTCAGCTCAAGCTTTGGTACACTAGATTGTTTAAGATATTGCATAAAAAAGCAAAGACAAAACACTGCAAAAATACGGAAACGTCATGTGTCGTGTTGGGCATAAGTTACCTGTGTGCGACCTTGGCAGTTTAGAGAACCAATTTGCAATGTTGTGGTGTAAAAATCTCTCTAACATCGACTGTCATCACTATTCATCGTAAACAAATTTTATCGTAGTTTGGACTGACATGCCAACAGTCATAGAATACTGAGTAAAGCTACCCCTCAAATTTTCAATATCGCTTTCTACCCCGGGGCGATAAAACGGGAATAACAGGAAAAAGGGTGACCGAGCTCAGAAGCAGAGGGCGAGAAACATTGTATATCACTGGAATGTTATAAATTCGACTTCTTCTATCAAACGAGGGAATCTTAACTAGTTTTTATATTTTATTTTATTTTATTTTTTTTTTTGGGGGGGGGGGGGGGGGGTAAAGCTGAAACAGGGAATTTTGATTCAGTAATCAAAAGACAATCTTCTCATTATTTGTTGGTTTTACCATCACTGACATTGTAAGGAAAATTTAGGTTTTGATGCACTTCTATTTTATTTTAAAGGGGTTTGACAATTTCGGTTGCTGAATGAAGAGCCTTGTTCTTTAGTTGTCTCAACATTTAATACATTACGTCCCAATGTGACGCCGTCTTGAAAAACATGAAGGGAAATATTTTAAAAGTTACTGATTAAGACATAAGCGAGTTTTTATTCTTTGATCTGAGCAGAAAGACCATCCAGTAGCTTAACACATTTTTTGAGACTCTATTCTCCACGAGGAAAACCGGACTAATGAAGAAGACCATAAGCGCTAAGCGCTAGTGACGTTTATTTTGAGTGTTGCATGGTAGTTACATAAAATCTCGATGCTTGAGGGGTCTTTTTCTGATAACGATCGCGTGCTGTATCACTATTGTGGCCGTGCTTCTGATTCGTTCAATACTCATTATTTAAGGTCTATGGATGACCTTCAAGCGTTCCGCTTTTTCATTTAAACCTCTTACTTTAAATACTTAAGTGACTTATCCTCAGACGATTTTTTTTAGTTCGAATCGGTATTAACAGCAATACCAAGAAAGCGGCCTTATCAAGAGACCGAACCAGATCGAAATTGCTATGCTTCGTTGAAGCATGGTCGATATCAACAAAATATTTAAGCTGCTTTTTGAGATTCTCAGTTTTCAATCGCGGTGTTTATTTAGTGAGCTGAGCTGCTAAACAATTTCTTGATTTGATACTCGTGTGGTGCAGAATTTTCTTTTCTGCTGAGGTCCTGGGCGATATCGAGTTTATGGGCCAAATAGCGACTTTAAAAAAAGCCACGATTCGGTGACCCCAGAGAATATCTGCCCATGTGTCCATCGAAAAGGTACGATAAGCGTCGTGTCATGAGCAGTTATTTCCTTTAAAAGAGCTTAAATATAAATTTCCAATAGTATGCAGTCCTACATGTATACACGGACAGAAACGGGCTTGTACAATAGAGTAAGCGTGAATTGCTTCCGCTATGGAAGAGCAGCAGATATCGTGTCAGAGATCTAGAAAGTAAGACAAAGACAAGAATGGCTATAACACAAACCCCATGCCAGGTAAACCATTATTCGAACTTACAAGCGACGAGAATCGCTTGACATGTGAAACGGGGGGATGAAAAATGGAGCACTCCGCTGCGTGGCCCACTGGCTATTTGATACGTATTCTGTTCCTGGTGACTGGCATGGCAAGACATCTTGTTATCTTTTGTTAGCGGGAGGACCAAATGATGAACAGCCTCTTCAAATTATAAACAATTCTTCAATCCTTACTCTCTTGTACGAGTTATTTTAGCAGTTCAAAGCCTCAGTTATAAACATCGGTCACTGCTGTTATGGAGTAGAAAATAGCATCGCTCCAGCGTAAGTCAAACATTGGGTCACGCCTGTGTGATTTAGGTACTGATAAAGTAATTTGTAATTCTCAAACGAGATCTACACATATGGTTTCCATTAAACGCTAAAATGCTCGTTTTGTTGAACATGTGTTGCTAAAAAACTCCCTACCTCGAACTAAAATACCAGTTTTAGACCCATCTGCGGCAATGTGCTGAGTTCCAGATAAAATTGCAATCATTGCAGTAAAAATCTGCTATTAATGTAGGGGGCTCTATTAATGTAGGGGGAAATGTAGCAATGTAGCTATAATGTAGGGGGCTCTATTAATGTAGGGGGCTCTATTAATGTAGGGGGCAATGTAGCAATGTAGCTATAATGTAGGGGGCTCTATTAATGTAGGGGGCTCTATTAATGTAGGGGGCAATGTAGCAATGTAGCTATAATGTAGGGGGCTCTATTAATGTAGGGGGCAATGTAGCAATGTAGCTATAATGTAGGGGGCTCTATTAATGTAGGGGGCTCTATTAATGTAGGGGGCAATTTGAAAACAATGCGAACACTTTCTCGCCAAAGAGGATTTCACAAATTCCCTTCATAAACATTGCAACTGCATTGTTCTCTATTTCCTTATTCAACGTCATACAGTCAAATTTGTTTTCAGTAGAATGAAATCTTAGGAACACATTTAACAAGCTAACTTCGTAATGGTCAGAGAGATAGAATTCCATCTAAATGCGCGTCCTTTTTGGTCCAACTGACTGAAAGAATCGCTAATCTGGTGTTAAATCTCAGAAAATATATTTCTTTTCAAAAGAAGTTTGATTACAAAATAAACGAGAATTTGATTTCCATTTGCTTCTCGAAAACTTTGTGTTTTGCAAAGGTGTTTAGATGAATCACCCCACAGAGGCTCGCGAAAACTGATTGTTGTGCATACTTTATCTTTTCTTTTCCTTTTAAAAATAAATAAGAAGAGATAGCTTTGTAATGGTTTGACTGCCGTTGGTTAAGTTAAGTAAAAGGTCAGTTTGGCAAAGCACTTTTAGCAACACTTGAAATGTTACGGTAGTGGAATGTGTCCTGCCCGCGGCCTCTAGTCTCTACAATCAAGCACGTGACAAATGCAAGAGATATACGGCGATTATCCCAGTAAATGCCAAGTAATTCTTGATGTCGTCCGTCAGAATATGTAAAATAATTTTAATTAAGTTAGTGCCTCTTGGCAGATTTCAGTTCAAATGTAGGTATTTTCCCTATAAGTGGTTGCGTGCAATGGTGGCGCAGGTATTCCACCTCCGCGTTGCGGCGGCATGACTGGCGGCTTTATTGCGATCAGCTAGCTTTTTAGGCCGTTTCACTGCAGACGCGACCAGCTGCAGAGTGCAGCACTATAAGTCCCACAGAAATGGAAAGATACTTACCTTGTGAAAAGTCTTGCCTTCTGTCAATCTTAAAATACCTTCGGCGTCGAGCATCAAGAAAGCAACCAATAGGCACATTAAGCGAAGAATCCGCTCTACCTTCATGATGCCTTGAAGATCTGATCTCACTTCTCGAGTCTAAGAAAGAAATTGTATTGACTTAATATGACGAATTACAATCTTGCACTCTTAGAGGGCGCGCGCTGACGAATGAACTCCGATATGCCGTCAGAATAGTTTATTCTGATCTTCTTTAGCTGAATGCCACCTGGTAAATGTGGCCTGTTGGATTGAGATCGTGTTTACGTATGCGTGGTGGACCACACACGGAGGTGACAGGCGTTTTAATGACACACCCCTCGGATTAATCAACTTGAAATGATCGACTGGAAAGACAGAAAGCTAAAACGCAATTGAAAAGAACAGCTTGGAGTCAAGCTGACGAGACAACTAATATCCACTGAGTTATTATATGTCTGTGGTCAAATTGGCTAACAAGATCATTACAATGTACTTTTCGTTGTTTTCCGTAGCAAAATATTGTCTTTCTATACATGCGGCTTTATGAACACATAATGACCACAAGCCCGTTTATTGTAGACAAAACTATCACGTTTTCTCAATCTTTTTTTATTTTAGCTGCGGAATTTTTGAGTAACTCGTTCTGAAAGCTGTTAGTTTATTTTGTTGCTCCTTGATTTGATATAAACTCTTGGACACGCGCTGTTGTTAGTATTGTTTTAGTATGTATAAAACGCTAGATGACTTCCGACAACAAGCATCTGTTTAAAGAATTATTTCACGTCAGAGGAAGTTTCGAATATAACAAGATTTTTCCATACTGGCAAAGCCTCAAAGCTGGCAATAAGGCCAAAGAAGATAACATTTGACCGCACGAGTTCCCAATAAGAGACTTTTTCCGTGAGAATCGCGTCGACACACAAAACCTTTTGTGAGAACCCAGACCTGCAATTAACGCCACAACGACCTTATCTTTAGATCTCATCAATTAGAGCTTATCTTAACAAAAAATCTAGTGTATATTCTCATTACATTAATTGTAAAGTGTGGGAAAACTGAGCCACCGCAAGACTTGGATTTTAACATTTCCCAGGCTTTGACGTAACTGTTGGGGTTTAGGGGCGATTAAAGAATGTTACATTCACGAATGCGATGTGACATTCAAGGTCATTGTTCCTTGTGGGACGCCAAATGCTCTAAGCAAGTGCACAGCACATCTCTCATTGGTAGCATATTAGCGAAAAATGTTTTTCTAAAGAAATGAATAGCTTTGATTGTTATCACTTGGAGATGCTTGGTATGTGACAACTAGAAGTTCCAATTAGACACGTAAAGGTTGCCAAAATGTTCAAGCAATGCTCTTAGATGTCACTCTTCAGCATTATTCGCAGGGCGCCTCACAGGCGACCTGCTTGAGATACATTTTAGACTTTAATTGAAATATTATTGCATGCAATTCACTGAGCTGTCGTCACTCTTCCTTTTGTTGGTGAAGAAAAGAACAGGCTCTGACTTGGTTAAGCAACTGATGCTTTTCACGCAACCAATTTTTACAGAGCAACCACACCAAGCAATCAATACAGCAGAAAATCGTGTTTACAGGAGAGCAAAAATAATACCCTTCACTAAGACCTTGAACAGAATGCATGAACCTCTAAAAATAAGACAAATCTTGACAAATCCCTAAGGAAATGATTGACAAAGCTGACAAATGCCTTTCAAAATGGGACAAATTTCAAACAAATATTGACAGTTTCGTGGTGAGCAGGAATTTAAAATTTTAATTGTTTTCACTAAAGAAATAATTCCCCCCGCACTTTAGCCCGAGGCTGAGTTTCCTTTACTGTTTCCTTTATAAATTACTCGATTTTTCTTTCCTGAATGCATTTTCTCCAAAACCTTTAATCTCTTTATAGTTTGTATTTTGACTACTCCATATTTTTCTTATGAAAAAACGATTTCCTTAGCTGTTTCCATTTCTCCCCTAATCTCGTTTTCGATGTTCAATGCATGTCCTGCTATTTCCGGCAGTGATCTATTTTTGATGCAGTTAGACATGAATTCTCTAGAACCAAAAAAAGACACTAATTTGCAGCAAATAAAAAACACAACAAATTTCAATATTAGTCACATTCGTTTCAGTGAGAAATTGTATTCATTTAGCAAAACGTATTAATTTCCTCCTTTGAAGGCCTCACTCTTTGGGCCTTGCTTTATGATCACTTCCATCTGTTGTCACTGGGTACTCGTGTATTGTTATGTTATCTAAAACAACGCCTCGTCACCTACGAATATCTGATTATTACCATTTTAGCTTTAGGATAAGACAAGTTTTGGTGAGTATTTTCAAGAAAGTTCCAACTTTTGGAAGCGAAAAATGGCCTGTCTACTGAGAGCTACCGAGCAAGGTAATTTTGACCTGTGTGGGAAGCTGTCGAGTTGGACGCATGTATTCGATGCCAAGGACAATTTCTTCTTTCTTTGTTCTTGGGCAACCGAGACAGTTTTCTCTCACAGTGCCTCTCCTCTCCTGGCAATTATATAAATGGCCACTGATCGAATTGTTTGGCCACCCCGAAAAAATGTTAGGGGTTAACCTGCAAGGGATCGAAGTAAATTGTGGTAGCATGCAGTTAAGAAGTGATGCGTCGGCTTGATGCCGGATGAGCCACTATGCTCTAGAAACTACTTAATTTTTATAGCTTTCGACTAGAGAGGATCAGGAATCATTTAATAAACCTTCAAGTTTGGGCCAGGTGTCCGAACATGATCTCTTATTTCTATTCAAAGTTGTTCAAAGAGAAATTTGCTCTACTTTCAAGCACTTCTTCTTGGTCACCTGTGGCCAAATCATTGCATCGTAGCAGTTCCAACAGTGGCCGGCAAACAAATGATACCTTGTCGAAAAGATTGATCTATTGCTAATCATTCTTCAAAACAAACTAAGTGATACTTCGTGTTCACCAATAAACCATTCACAAGTTTACCAGTTGTTTCGTGTATTCATGTCAGAACTGGCGGAAATAACAACAGTGCCGGACATTCGAAGGGAGGTAATTGATGTCTAATTGACTCTAGAATCCTCGACCATGTAACTCAGTACTGCATCTACAGTCGAATACTGTAGTAGCCGAAATGGCTGACCTAAATGCTTAATGTAAAATAGGCGTGTCTGTATTCATTTATAGTCCATATAGCCCATACATGATAACCAAGCGTTCTCATGTTGCACTGAGCTGTCAAACTGAATACCGGATCTAACCAGCTAGAACAATAGTAGTCGAGCGAAACTCATTCGGGCCGACTTGATCGCCGCATGTCTAGAAGGTTTAAATTCAACAGGGGAATGCAAATACAAGAGTCCATTAGAGACCACGAGAGTTGGTTAAAGCGGGTTTAATGAGCAGAACAGTTTGACTCTCGTCCACGAACTTTCCTTTCCCCTTTATTCCGGTTATAAGAAACATAGCTGAAAGGTTCCGATCAACCAAAAGTTTACAGGATCCCAGTTTGGAGATATATTGCCTGTTTGTCTTGATCTAGATTTTCATAATCAGGTTCTTTAAGCACAAATAAAGTTCAACCTTTGTTCCTTTCCTTGCCCTCTGTTTAAGAAGTACTGTTTTATATCTTTCTTAAGTTTGTATTTTTTCGCTTTTTCCCTAATATTTCCGAACGTCTCTAATCCTCTCTGTGGATTTGAACAAAAGACGAAAATCTAATTTTCACTGTCAAAGCTGATCAGAAAAAAAATGAGATCTAATTTTCACTGGCGAAGCATGCGTACTTGCATGTCATCACGGCTCAAACTCATTCCATTGTACTTAGCTGGAAATTGGCAGGATTGTCATTCAACCGTCCGCAGATGAATAGACATTTTTTAGCGTCAGGAGAGATCTAGATGTGTGTGGTAATTTCCTAAATTGTCGACAGCAATTGAATTCCTCAAATCGCACAGTTTTACTGCATAAACATGTACTTTATCACCTATTTAGGTCATTTACGACGCACGCGATCTTACAAGACCAAGTAACCTGAGTAGCAATAATAATAATAATAATAATAATAATAATAATAACAATAAGGCAGTTTTCAGTTGGGCCCCCAGTAAATATGTTCATAAATTTTAAAAACAGTCATTTCGTCAAAGATAAAGTATATCGTTCCACAATGTCAATCACCATGATCACTTCTTCTTTAACGTGCAATAATAAAGCCTCCCTTTGCTGGCAGTAGCATGGCCACCGTAGTCATTTTTTGCTAAAAAAAAAAGCTGTTCTCTTGATATAAGGTCGTTACTATGGAGGAATACCGGGAGACTCTTAGTTGTGTTAAAAGATACAGTCGGGGTGGGAGCAAGTCTTTATTATCGTGGAGGAGGTACTTCAATACAATCGTGGAGTGAGGCACTGAAGGAGGGAACTCGATATTTAACCAACGGTTGCTACTTTAAAGGACTACATGGACATTTTTTAAACATTAAGCCAAAACCAACGCAATTTACACAACTAACTTGCCCATTCTGTACTAAGTTGAAACTGATCTATTTGGTGGAAGCGGTCGCTCGCTTAGGGGGTCAGTAGTATTCCACAATTTACTCACCGTGGATAATTAACGGACTAGAATTTTTCTAGAGATTTGAAGTTAAACCCTCTCGTAAGAGGCATATATACTGAGTCCATACTTAAGGCAAACGTAAGTGAAGTCTGAAAATACCAATCTTGTACCTCGTTTCTGTTGTTATGAGGTCATTCAGGTTAGCTTGTCCATTGATACATACGGACATCTTGGAGCCAGGAATATTCTGTTCCTGATATCGAGGTCAATTGTAAGATCAAAAGATATCCAATATATACAGTGTTGGTTCTTGGTCGACCACACTAGCTGCATAACTTCAGAATGAGCTAATATCACATCATCTCTTTGATTATTAACTTTACTCCCCTTCTGATTTTTTCAGACCTGTACTTTCCTATTCTCATAAGTCGCTTTCGTCTTTGCCGACACAAAATTAGGCATGATTCGTTGTTGCTGCTTCTTAATTGCAATTCTTGCTATTTCAGTGCGTTTTCTTTCAAGGCCCGTCCATTGGTTGCCGCTCAAATGCAAGTAAAAAAACCCAGCAATTTTAAGAGTGGTTGAATTCCCTTGGCATAACGTAGGTATTTACCGTGAGGTGGCCTTCATCCGTTTATAGATGGACACACGACAAAGCACGCGACCAGACGAACTTAATGTTCTTTAGCAAGTCGCTCTAGACGAAAGTGCTTCAAATGGAATTGGGCAGAGTGACCTTTAGAGTAAACTAAACTCGAGAATGAAATGAAATATTTCAAAACTTTAGATAGTTTATTGTCTTTAGAACCTGGAATGACAAGGAACAAAATGTGTAAACATATTCAGACTGATCCTGAGGACAAATCGGTAAATCTTGAAAAATTAAACAGGAGCTATGCTTCTGAGCGTTTTAACAACAAACAAAGCATTTCCTGCTTTTGACACGATTTTTAACTCTCTAGAAAAACAATCTATTAAGCAGATTATGACATTTAAGCTGGATGATATGAAACAAGGTACGTGACTTCTTGATTGCTATCGACCAGTGGAAAATCAATTCTACCTTTTTACAATCCGAATGAATATTTGCATGTTGTTGAAAGCTTTCGCGCCGTCCGACAGTGATGTTTTACGACTTCAATAAAACATTCCTTTTCGGTATTGTGCTTTTTTAAAATGCACTAAAATGTATTTACAATTCTTGTGGATCGGGGGTTTAAACCGGGGTGGCTGCCATTTGGATACGAGGGAAATGGGGGAAAAACTGAGGGGAATTAGCCGGGAAGGAGGGGAGGGGCGTTGTAACCCTTTCTACTAGTCTTTCAAGTGTAAATCATTACGATGTATGATGACCTTTCGGCCAATTTAATGCGGCACGCGACAGCAGTGAAACAAGCTTCAAAATATAATAGGCAAACTCTTTAAACGGAGTCACTGAAATGGTTTCTGAAAAGGCTGAGACAATTGTCGTTTGTCTAATTCATATTCCGTGTGTGTAGTAGTTACCGCAGGGTAAGAAGTGGAGGGGGACCTTTATTCCGGAATGGGGGGAACGCACATCCCAGGGGCTTGTAACTTCAAAGGATTCCTACTGAGGGATTGGGAGTGACCCAGGAACCATTCAAGCACTCAACATTACCACACATGATTTTGCACACGTCGGCTCCCTCGTGGGTGGTCTAATCAAACACCGCGGGTCTAGAGCGGGGTTTCTTGCTGCAGATAATCCTTGAAGGAAAGGAAGTGAAGCGGTACATTTATGTTTTGTATGCAGAGCACGTACGTAAGGGTGAGGTGGCAATAAAATAAATCAATAAAACTTTCGAAGTAATGGTTTGAAATGTAGGAAAAATTCACAAAATAAGTACTAGAAAGCTACAGTGAAACAGATCAGGACCAAAATGTATATGTTTAAAATTTGGTGAGATCAACTAGTATGTCATAAAAAGCACAACTTGATTTAGTGTGGTGAGCGGTGCGGCGGCGTAAATCGTGGTTAGATCTGGTAGATCAATTCGAACGAAACTTTCAGGAACGTGGATAGTGTTTGTTGAACACTCATGGTACTATGATTTCAAAGAAGTTCTCAACTATCAGAAGAAGAAAGGCCAGGGACTCCCTAAAAATAGCTTGACCCAGCTTCTACGGAAACACAAGGCGCGCTTTTGCAAAAGATGAGATTTTATTACTTCGTTTTATGTTATCTTGAGCGCTTCGTGTCGGCGTTCGAGCAATGCTGTGATTGCAGGAATGTCTTAATTCCCAAAATCCAATTTTTCGATGCTGTCAGGCAACGTAACAGAGAAAGCTGAAGCTGTCTAAAAATTAGGTTATATAATTAAGTCAATTACATTCTGAGCTTTGCCCACAGCTTGAAATAAGTGAATACAAGTTGTGCGTTCAGTTTTCACCCCAGAGTGCAAGTCTTTCCTCGCGTGAATTTTGTCGCGCGCGCCCTGTCACGCGCGTCATATTAAATTTTGTGGCTGCCACGCGGGCTCTTCGCTCAGTGAAAAGAAAAACATGTTCCGCGTGATTCCGGCCAGTTTCAGTTTGAGCAAGCCTTATAAAAGCTCTTGGTCAGATTTTCTGCTCATTTCGTTAAGAAAGGTACTTCGATTCGAAGTCAACATACCCTGAAGCAGTTTGGGGGTTTGACCATCAACAGGAACACAGAAGGCCAGGAGAAAGGAGGCGGATTAGAATACTCACTGAAAAGACTGTCATTTAATAAAATGGCAGCTTGGGTGGTAAGCAAAGACGTAATTTGCAGTCAACATTTACGGCCATTTGTCAGCTGTCACTTAAAATTCTGGCCGTTCATCACTCGTCTAGAACGTATGGTTTCCTCACGTGATCTGATGGAACATCTGCTGCCTTTTCTAGAAATAATCCTTACCGTTTTATACTGACTCGAAGTATTCCTTTTAATGTACGTGCTGAGAAGTTGAGGGGGGAGGGGACATCAAGACAATGTCCTCCAGTTGAGGAGTTTCTGTATATTCATCCTAGACTTGACTGTTGATGATGCATTATTATTGTAAAGAGAAACTAGATTTTAATCAAAATTAAAGTTTCAGGGTAATTTTACAAAGACCTATTCTTTTATATTATTGTCGCGACACACAAATTGGACAAGGATGCAACAATGTATATATAGAATATTTCCAAGACTGTAATTAAAAAAATATGTATAATGTATTTTAAGGTAGGTGGTCGATCATCCCCTCATTAGCCTTTTCTCTCATCGCTTCAAAGAGTGGTTAAATTTATACCAAATCTGTTTACATAGGGCTGGATTGTGATCGCCAGAAACCGAACTCATTTAACTCAAACCAGATAACGAGAGCATTGTAGTCATATTTGCAATAATATTTTTCTGAGATAATGTAGAACCTAAGTGTGTTTTCCGAGCTAAAAAAATGTTTTGCATGTCATCCATGCTTGGTTTTCGATGTTTTTCACTCTAGGACTTTAGTAAATAATCCTAAAAATAGCATTACAAAACAACTGGTATATCAATCACCATTTCGATCTTCAGCTCCTATTTCACCACGTTACTGCCATTTAAATTATCTACACATAATTTTTTGATCCCTTAAAAGGGTTGGAAACTAAAATTTCGGAGCACTCGCCATTTCGGCGAGTGACCTTCACGCTGCACTCGCCCAGATATTTTTTTTCACTCGCCCAGTCTCATAGCTCCACACAAACACAGAAAACATTAAGCACCCCCTCCCAACATCCTCAGCCCACGAACATGAAATATCCAACTTTAATTTGTAATCACGTTTGAAACTGCTCCTTAGTTTAAGCTAGTTTAAAGGAAGTTTACAAGGTTTCCGTTGAGTTTCTCAGTTAATTTTTAAGGTCTCTTCATCATTTAACGATTACCAAGCGAAGCTATTTTTGTATGTTTGCGACCCATTAGCTGTCGAAAGTGTAGATAATTTTAAAGTGGAAAGTAGAAAATTACGCTTATTTTGAATAATATATTCTGGAGTTGAAAATCGTACTCGCCAAACCGGGCGAGTGATCGGTGATTTGTACTCGCCCGACAGTTTTGACACTCGCCTGGGCGAGTGGGCGAGTGCTAATGTCCAACCCTGCCTTAAAGTCCCCCAGCAGATTTGGAGATCACAAAAAGGGCAATCGTTGATGACGTCATGTTTATATCTCGAGTTCAAAAAATCGCCCTATTTAAAAAGAGCTATCATAACATCGTAACTAGAGAGAAAGCATGACAAATTTAGTTACATGTACAGGGCCAAGATTGAAAGTAAACTTTTCAATTCAAAGTTTCAACAGTACGTCTGGGTGGCAGAAGTTGCCACCCAGACAGAGCTATAAACGTTTGAAAATTTGATGTTTTAGAACAGGAAATATCTCCTTCAATATTGGCATCTATTTGCTACAGTTACTTTATCAATTTGTGAAATCAAATTTGCAGACCTCTGTGTGATGGCTGGGCCATCGGTGGCACAATTTGTCACCTAACCGTACAAACGTCCGTAAAACGTCTTGTTTAATATCATTATTCAGAGTGTTCCTCTCATATTTGTTTATTGATGCCACAAACGTATGGCTGTGTGATATGAGTTGTCACTGGCCAAACATACAAACTTCTGGAATTGTTGCAGCATTTGAATGCATAGTTTGCAGCAGATTTTGAGCAGTTTTCTTTACAATTTGGCACTATATACCTAAATTTTTCATGTTCTTTCTAGTTACAGATAACGTTTTCAAGCGTTAATGGTTATATTCAATTCTTAAATTGTGAATAGAGAATTCCTTTTTTACCGTAATGATTATGGGATTAAATGAAATATTGTTGCTCTTTTCGTGGCGCGGGTCAGGAGGTGGTTGTTATTGTTGCTGATCATTTTGAATTCTTCCATTCAAGCATAACATTAAGTTCAGACTGTAAATATCAACATTGGCATTGCAGCTTTCAAAGGGAACTTTCATTGCTGGCTGTTGGGATAAGCAGTGAGGTGATTTATCAAGCAACAATCTAAACAATTCGAAACTTCTGTGTTTTAATCCAGGAAATATTTTGGTTTGAGATAACGGTAAATTTAGCAAGCAAATACGATTAAATTTTAAATATAAAACTGTCCAAACTATATATATGTTTTTTGTATTCTTTTTTTTTTCGCCGTAAGCAAATACGTAAAGTTCATACCCAAAGGTTTAAGTTTCAAAACCGTTTTTTATCTTTGTTATATTTTTTCACCCTTAGACCAGAAATGATTATTTTCAGTGACGATGGAATATCAGAATAATAAGCCTTAGGCCCGAGATGCCGGGATATATCCTTGCGGGTTGTTTTTAGAAGGTATATAGCATTCTAGATGTAACAGATCAGTGGAAATTGCGCAGATTTATGTGGTTGGACGGCATACCTATTTGCCGTAATTTTCGTTTGTGCAACCAGCGCGGGTTGCTTGTTTAATTAAAAAGCCGATTAACGTAATCTAGGAACTAAATTTAACAAAAGGGTTTTATTATATTTCTGTCGCTGAAAGGCGTTTTCGCTGCTAATTATAAGTTAAATTTTGACATTGTCCAAATGAAAGTGCAAAAATGGTTTTGATAACTTATACGGAATGAAAAGTCATCGCTAATCCTGGATCTGCTTAATACTGCTTGGAATAACCGGGTCTCGGGCCTGATCTAAATTTGGGACCTCGCGGAAGGGCGTCTATTAAGGAGGGGCCGCTTACTGTTATTTCAACGTCATGATGTGTTTGAAATAAGAGAAACAACCACTAGCAATAAGACACAGAAACTTGACGAGGAAAGAGTTGAAGCTCATCTCATAGTCCGAAGTACATCCGTGTGGGGGCGGTTTTCGCAAAAAAAGGCAGGGCACCATACATCTAATCTCAGATCGTGTTCCATGCCCGTTCACAGATCAATTTATAGAATCTGATCTTACTTCCTTCCTAGCAAATAATTGCGATAAATATTTTTAAATTTCCTTTCAAACTATGATTTATTACTATATTTCTTACCCACAAAGTGATAAATAAAAGCTAAACTTCTACCAAACTCTAGGCATAAGGCAGCGGAAGAAAGAGTCGCGTGAAAACGGATCCGTTTTGGAGTAACAGCATTATGCCTTCATGGCCACCCATAGGCCCATCTCATCCAGGCCGTAAGAAGACCAGTTTGGGCGCTACTAAATTGGAATTTAGGTAAAAGTTAAGTCTTCAGAACGTATCTGCAGGTTATCTCAGTTTCCATAGAATGAAGTGACTTGAGTGTTGCTACATCTCCTGCATGGAAACCCAGTCCGTCTTAAGGTACTTCCCAAACCCCCCCCCCCCCCCACCCCCCCCACCCCAAACCTCACCCCTCCCCTTCCCCTCCCGCCCACCAAGCAGTTCACCGGTACCCATTCATGGTCGTTAGTAGCTGAAGAGAGGCCTTGCCCATGAGCGCAGCACAGTGACCCGGCCAGCACTAAAAAAGTCACTTATTATTATCATTGGAACAGGGGCGCTTGTTACGTAAACGCCTCTAAAAGCGACGTTTATTAATAGAGAGAGGGTCGTGGTACCTACTAGAAGGAATTCTGAGAATGCGAAATCAAATCATTAAAATGTAGTATGGTATGTTTATCGAATTGAGAGGAAAGCTATTTAAGAACATGCATACCTACACACCTTAAGCCATTGTGGGAAATTTCGTCACGATAAAATGTCATGAGCTCCTGTCGAAGTCAAGACGGCTCGCCATTGTAAGGTTTGAATCTGCAGTATATTCATTCATTCATGCTCTGTGTTATTGCTTCCTTTTGAGATAGCTTTTCAAAACATTATTTAGATAAAGACTCCATTCTATTTAGAGACCAGCTTTTTATGGGATACAACGGCGACCAAAATATAATCTGTCTCCACATGCGAGGCTAGAATGTCAAGCAGTATATATATATCTTTCTCGAAGAGAAAATAAGTTTATTTTTAACTTCCAAGTTTGGATAGTTCAGGGGTTATCAGAAAAAAAAACTATAAATATTATTAAACTACGTACCTTATCAGATTGAGACCAAGCGTCGATGCTGCTAAAACAGATACAAAGAGTTCTTCTAACTTTTGAAATACCTCACTTCTTCATATCCAAAAAAATATCATTTCAAAAGGTTAATTCGACAAATTGGCTTTTTTTAGCTATGTAGGTACAATTATAGGGACAAAACAATGGCTGGAAAGAATGCCAAATCAGTTTCAGTGAGGCTGTTGATTTGTTATTTTTGCTAATGATGTTGTTTTGTTGCTGGTGTTGTCTTTCTGATTAATAATTCCTGCTTTCTTTAACTTACCCTTTCTAACTATTCCAGCTACCTTTTAAAACTCTACCTTCTACCAGCCCAATATCGCTGTGAGAAACACTCGTGTAAAACGCCCCAGCCCATTTTGGCTTATTTTTAGACTATTCCGAACCAAAACGCAAGAAACCTGTTTACATTACTCAGCCTGGCACAATTCAAAAAGAAGTGTTTCGCGTACAAAAACAACGAAACAAATACTAGTAAGCAAGTACAAGTGCATCTTTCTTCGGTGTAGTTGCTCTTTCGTGAAGCTAACTCACATAACTGACGGTTTGTTTTCAAGGTAAGAAAGTTGATTAAAATGATCAAATATTGGTGTGTGTTTTCAGAAAACACGATTCGTTTGTCAACATTCCCTTTGCATGTGAAAATCCAGCTTTTTAAGTGACTCCACACAGTCTAATAAGATATTTTTGTTGCCATGGATTCCGATTGTTCTTATAAGCAGGAAATGCCTTTACCAGGATCTACAATGTTGACTTAACGAGACCAATCATGCTGTATGAAGCGGGCTTTGTCATGTAGGGGAACCTGAAGATAACAGTTTACTGAGGAAGAAAATACCAAATGGATGATAATTAATCAAAAAGGACAAATAATAGCAAGATTTTGGAAAATTGAAACTAATTACCAAAACGTGCACAGATACAATTTTAATCAAGACTAAATGGATTCTTGTTGTGTAAATTAATTGAATAAGATTTCCATACTTTAAAACTTAGTTTTCTGCGTTTTATAACAGCGATCTTTTGGCATCAAATTATCAACCATGTTGCCCTCCAAACTTATAACTCAAGCTTGATAAATGACAAAACCTTTTCCTTCAAAATACGTGTTACAACAGTTAATGCCATAATACCATAAAATACCACAATTTTCCGAATTCAGAAGCATTTGCAAGACAAATATCCTCTTATTAGTCACAAGCCTTCGTAAATATGTCTAGGTTTATTTTAATATTTGGAATAAAGGGTTTTTTAAAAAAACAACAACAACAACACTGATGCATTAAGGTCCCTTTAGTTCAGATAAAGGAAGAAAGCCGTTGCCAAAACTGATATTTTCTTGAGTTAAATGCCTTCCTTTTTTTCATCGGTAATTTGATTGTACTGTTCTGGACCCACGAAACACACATTAGGATTATTTTTGATGAGGCATTTTTTTGAGATAACTAACAAGACAATCACTAAGGGCTGGGCTTATAAAAAAGAACATTGCTTTAGTAATTGAGCAAAGTTCTGGTAGTTTTAATGTATGATCGTGATCAAAAGAAGCATTGAGTCATAAAACGTTCCACTTTAATAGGGTAGAGCAAAAACAAAGTTGACATGTGGATCAAGACTTGGTTGTACAGGCGATGGGTTGGAATGTGCGCCTAAGAATAACTCAAACATTAGCATCCCTCAAAAACGAATCAGTAGTGTTGTGTGTGAATGTTCGTTCGACAGAATACAAGAGAAAAGTTAATGATCTTTCATTAAGGTCGTAGAAATGGCATCAGTGCATAGTAACCAAGAGCGTATAAAACAATCTAGCCTTCATGTAAATCAGTGAAAATAATTGAAAGGACAACTCCAAGCAACAGTGAAATCAATCCTTTTACTCAAAATCTGCCCTGTAGTAAGCTTGAATGTTTTCCCGTTAATTTCCAGATATGTCCAGGATTGAACGCTAATGACATGCATGCTCTTTATAATAAGCATCACAAAGTGTCCTCCCTGTTAAAAGTTCACCTAAACACATATAATTCTGTCAAATATGAGGTAGTATGAAAATGGTCAAAAATCCAGTCATACATGAAGTACTTGCCTAACAATACCTGCGTTCAATCCTGGACATGAGTGTTAATTTCTGCAGCATGCGGCCTGTGATCTCAAAACGTTAAGAGCTATATTAAAATGCTATAAACACTGAATGACATGATAAAGTCAGACTTCAACTTTGCTTGGAATGAAACCAAAGGAAGAAGAAAAAGTTCCTTTTTCTCACCCGCTATGGCGTTAGAACTAGCGTACTCAACATCTAGTTCTTGTTCTGTTCAGGTTGCACTGAATGTCAAAACCAAAGCAGGTCGACAAACAGCACCAGGCTGACATTGTCATAGCGACGTCTTCTATGAAACACCAGACACAATGCATTGCCTTTTTTTATTATTCTCTCTCTCTTTTTTAATTTTCAGCAGTGCTTAGTCTAGAATCTGTGAAGTCCAATCCAGCTCAATTAACATACAAGAAACAATATTATGATCGGTTCAGCCACCATGGCTACATGTCATCAAACAATAAAGCGTTTATTTTGTTTTGTAATTTCTTGTACATTCTATAATTTAGAAAGTTCAACAGACGCCAAAAATGCAGTCAATAGCGACTCCTGTTACCAAAACATTTCTCGAAACAATGAGTATGTTGATAGTTTCAGGGGTGGAAGCGGAATCATGAATCATGAATCATAGCTGTAAAATTGGAAGGAATCATGAATCATAGCTGTAAAATTGGAAGGAATCATGAATCTTCGTGTTTAAAACTTGGGAATCATGAATAACGAGCGATGGCTAAAAGAATCACGAATAACAAATGAATATGCTTCCATCGATATTGTAGGTGTGTGAAAAGAACTACGAAACTTCTTAACAGTTATATCACAGAAATGGCCGAAAATAGCATTTCCGAGCGTCTAATTTTCAAAATTTTATGGGGGAGCATGCCCCCAGACCCCCCTACAGGAAAACACTGATAACGCGTTTCAAATCTTCATCCCTTACCTATCAACTTGACTGTGATTAGGCCTGTTAGATACAGTGAAGTTATTTTCAAAACTGGATGAAAACAATGACAAATGAATCATGAATATCGAATGAAATTTTTGAATGAAATGTTTGAATGATCTTGAATGAATCACGAATCATTGAGGTAAAAGAACACAGGAATCATGAATATCCAAAGTCCAATGATTCCACTTCTACCCCCGATGATAGTTTGCTTCCTTAGAATCCAACGTCTGTCGCATGTCATGATCACTGGATTCGTACAAAAAAATTTCAGTGAAAACACTGACGGACACAGTATTGTTCTCGACCTAACGCTCAAACCTAATCCCAAAACTAAAAAGCCTAATTAACTATTATTTCAGAACGGTTGTCTTGGGGTCAGTAAAAAAAATAAGCATGGAAGATTTGTTGTTTATGGGGTAACATCTTAAACGTTCTTCAATAAAACGACGGATCGATGTACAGCGCACGTGCAACTAATGGACTACATACAGTTATATGCGTAAAAAATAACACTAAATAGAAGGCATCAAACAATTTGAACGTGCTAAAGCAGTTCGTAGAATATGGGAGAAAATAAAACTGACGTTTAGGTTTTCATCTGAGGCAGTCGAAGGGTTAAAGTTAATGTCAACTTTGTATATATAAGTTCCGAACATGTAACGAAACAGTTCTTTATGACTGAAACGGCATAACAAGCTGTGGGCGGATTTAAAATGTACCTGCAACTAGTAATCATAAAAAGTTACAAAGCGATTGCATCCTTCTTTTTCATTGCATTAGCGAAGGAACGCCAATTTGGTCGGAGTCATGTTTACTAGGACAACAGTTTTAAGTGGTTTGTTGTTGAACAACACTAAGAATAAAACTTGCCGAATGCCAATCTGCCCCGAAGAAACTGCAGATTTTGCAACCAGAGCGTGAGCGTCGAAATTCTTCAACAGGTTAGCAGTCGAACACGATTTGCGTGGCACTTTTACACTAGAAATATTGTCATCTCGCTTGGCCCCACAAAGGCCAAAAATTATACGCACTCTAGAAGCACTTCTGAGTACGAAAACCACAGTTGTAGGCTCACAAGGTTTTTCTTTCGAGGTCTGTATGATTTGGAGTTTGACTTCAAATGTAACGACAACTGTAAGCAATAAAATAAAATTGTTACCTTTGCTTTTGTTCCTCCAGCTGTTAATTGCGTGAGAATAATTGGAAACAGGGAAAACCAGCTTGGGTTGGCAAAAAGACCAAACGGATTTCCTTCGCGACCAAAACGCTACCGAAGCTGCGATTCAGCGAATTTTAAACGCAAAATCACATGTCCAAATGACAAATCTTGAAAACTTGACCGGTTTTAGGAAGGAAGTGTCTATATGCGTGTTTCGTGCGACACTTGAGAACGCTCTTCGGGTTTCCTGAAGGAGCTTAAATGATTTCGTCATCAATTTTTCAACACTATGTCAAATATTCGTGATTTTATAATTAGAATACTCTCTGGCTTTTCTCTGCAAAGGCGGGAGTATTTCCCTCTTCCAAAATAAAATAACTAAACATTTCCAAAACGTTTCCTAAGTAGCCATTTCAATTATCTGCTCGCCGTTTCTGATTCATCAAGCTAATTAATAAAAACACCTTTCAGTGGCCGACGACACGGGCGAGCCGGTGATGAGAGCAAAAAGATACCAAATTTCAAGAATCCCGTTTTAAGAAAATAAACATTTCTTTCTCCTATCAATTGTAGTAGGTGATGTGTTTAATTAAACAAAGCACTTCACCATAATGATTATGAACGCTTTTTTTTTTTTATGAACGCTTTTAAAGGAGGGCAATACCATAATGTGCATGGATTCAGAAAGAACAGCACTCCTGTAAAACACTTTCTTCACAAATGTCTTTTCAGCCCTAATTTCTTAAGCCAAAATAATGGCGAATTAAAACCCCAAATAATAAAGAACAACGGAATGTGCTTGTCTCTTGGGTGGCCTGCCGGGTGATTTTTATAAAACTTCCTTTGAATACATGATTAGCAAATATGACGACCATAATTAGTCAATTAATGTGGAATGACCTCACGAATCATTTCTGCCTTGTCGCGTGTTGAGGACGAACCCGACACGCAACATCCACAGGAGACCTTGTTGTACAAATCGATAATTAGATAAGTATTACTGGGATTTTATAATTCTTAGAATACTTAGAATCTCGTGTTCTTTCCCCCTGGGCGTTTGTTTTCTAAAGGGCTGGGTGGGTGTGAATTATTGGCAATGATTGTCTTGTTGTTATTTTTTTGTTATAATGAACAAGGAGAAACAGCAAAGCAAAAACTGTTTAATATTACACGCCTCTGTAACAGGCTAGGAGAAAGCCAACCTGTCGTGTTTCTCCACTGTCCATGGTGAAATTCACTTCTCCCTTGCACTGGTAGATTTAGGGAAAAGCCTGTTTTACTTCCATGGCAATCTTGGTCGACACCGGGGGGAAGTTTAAGTTTATTGGTTTGTTACAAAGGCTAGCAGTGTTTGCATGTGAGTCCAATGTCATTATTTTGCTTAACATTTAATTTCCTATCATGAAAGATATCTGGAAAATTTGAGAGATTAACATCCGGGAGAGGTGTGGGAAAACAATCGGCTAGTCGCTTTTCTCTTTTGCGTTAACGTGCGTGCATACGTGCAATTTCCTTACTGTGTCGGGCGTTTGCATACAAGTTACCTTAGTAACCAGGAAACAAGAAAGCGAAGTATAGTCTGTAATAGTGTTTATATGAAGTCTATGTTTGTAAGATGTTTATTTTGGTATGAGTGAAAATAAAGGTGTTTTGAGTGTCGCCTGCCACGCCTTGACCAACATTCCGTGGAACATTGATGCGGCACAAATTGTATTTTCAACGGTAAATTAAAAGACAATAAACTGCAATGCTGACACTACGTAGAAATGAAAAGCCTTAACGGGACAACGACATGATAGAGTCCAAACTGAAAGCCAAAAATGCAAACTCTGGACAGCTGTTTGCATTTTTGGCTTTAAGTTTGGACTCTATCATGTCGTTGTCCCGTTAAGGCTTTTCATTTCTACGTAGTGTCAGCCTTGCAGTTTATTGTCTTTGTATTTTATTTTTGGCTGATCAGAGCTGTCAGTAGCTCCTACGTACACCAGCAGCATTTTCGTCCGCGGTCCCTTGCTTTCATTTGTCATTTTCAGGTAAATTAAAACTCGTTTTTGCGTGCCACCAGCTGATAACAAAGCCGATAAGAACTTCCTTTTCGCCAGTGTCGTAGACACTGTTTTGCAAACTGTGGTTTTCTTGTTCTAATACTTAACAATCACAAACACTACAAAGCGCAAACAGCTTACGAAAGGGCAGCAAACCGCAACTCTTGCATTCTTGACAAAGGACGACGGATAACTAGACCAGACAACATCAAATTAGTTATTTGCGACTAGACCAAGGCTTAGAGAGATTAGCTGTTGACCATTCACTGCCATACGCCAAAATCCAGTTTGCTTGACATGTCTTTAGTTTGTTTGGATTTTATTCTTCTCCTCAACGTTAGCGACTTTTCTTTGCTTTCTTTCTTTCACAATTTACTTAACCCTTTAATTTCCAGAGCCAAAACTCAAGTGCAATTAAACTTTACTTTAAAGGTTGTGGATAAAGCCTTAATTCATCATTCAAATGAAAGGTATTGAGCAGTACTTTCGTGTGGTCCTGTTTATTATGCTGTAAAAAGTGATTCTACCTTTTAAGTTGTTAAAAACATCCAGTGTAGGCTACATATTACGGTCAGTCATTCAAAGAAGCCCTTTCATGTGGTAGTGTTTGTTTGCATATTTTGCAAACTGAATTTGAGAATTTTTCAACTTGAACTTTGACACTATCGCGTATGTGTTAATTTGATTCCTAAGCAAACTAGTGCGGTGCGATTCATGTGCTTGAACTGCACAATAGTAGTAATAGACGTACAAATCGCATCAGTCCGCTTCTGAACAACTACTTCTCATCTACTGTATTAACCTACCAGGTTCTATAGTTTCGTGATTTTTTTGTTTGTTTTGTAACTATAAAGGGAGCCCCTGCCTGCTCTTGAGGCAAGTTGAAGTTGAGTTGTTTGAAATAATGCCTAAATTACAAATTGTACCGGACAAGGGAGAAACAGATCATCGCTTTTAAATTTCCCGTGCGCCGCCATTTTGGAATTTATGACGTCAATGCGTTGCCCAATTGTTCCACACAAAAGAAACTCCAACCTCGTTCCCAGGCCCTCTCTCCTTTTCCTCCCTTGTCATCGAGGAGAGAGGGCCTGGATGAGGCTGGTCATGTGATCGCCTGTGACAAAAATGTTTCCATTGGGGTAGGGTCAACAAACTATCTGGACCCAACTGGAGCGAAAGAAACGGTGCTCGCTAACCGCACAAGGGCAATAAATTCCAATATTCTTTTGAAGGTTAAGCTTCACAGAGGTCAAACGAAAGATATATATATATCCGGCGTATTGAAATATACCACTTTGATTTGAATTTTAGCGTTTGATTTTACTAAGACGTAAAACTGTTTCGCTGTTTCGTGTTGCCTGAAACTTACACACATCATTCGCTGAATAAAATGTTTAATTTCTATTTAGTAACTGATACAATTCTTGTCTACATGCATGCAATCAAATCGTGTTACATCTACATGTGTCTCAATGCTGATAAGCTTACATCGGCTTATCAGCCGCGTGAGAGTAATATTGCTTAGCATCCAAAATACATCATCAGAAAGAAGAAAATAAATTACCTCCGAATTTGCAGATTTAAGAGACTGATCCACTGGTTACAGTCTGATTCGGTCGGTACTTGATATTTTACATGTACTAACTGTCCAAACGGTTGTGCTCCATTCGTCTGCCGAATTTGTTGAGCGAAAGTATTCTGTTTTTTGGAGATACAAATTAAAATGTAGCATTCTTCATCGATCAGCAAATACGACTTCGAAACCCAATAAAGCGGGTAGTTTTGCTTTGCGTTCGCGCACGAGAATTTGAAATAAACAATATTTGTAACAGCGTCGATCGAAGCACTCTACTACCCCTCCCTTGATACAGAAATTAAAAAGCACCCAGATTTTGGGTGCCACGTAACCAGCCTCATTCAGGGTCTCTCTCCTCGACGACAAGGGAGGAAAAGGAGAGAGGGCCTAGGAACGAGGTTGAAGAACCTCTGCTTCCTAACAATAGCGGCAACGCATTGACGTCATAAAATCCAATGGCGGCGCGCGGGAAATTTAAAAGCCATAATCTTTTCCGTTTATTATTAGAGTTAAATGTTACTTCTCTCGTGTCCGGTAAAGTTGTAACTTAGGCATTAGAGAGGTTAAGCTTCACGTTTATTTTTCCCGCGAACGGCAAAAAGGAAACTTTTACCGTTTGCCGTTTATCGCTCGTTACGTCAAAGTGAGTAGTTTCGTGTTTGGTGTGAGTCAGTAAATTATTTTCCGTTTTTCTGATGAATTTATTCATTAATTAGAGAAAAAATAAGCAGAATCAGCAACATTCTGACGTTTGCCGTTTGCCGTTAGAACGTGAAGCTTAAACTCTCTATTATCTCAAACAACTCAACGTCAACTTGCTTCAAGAGTAGAGATCCCCTTTAACATTCAAAAATGTTAAAGTTCTAGCGTATGATTTCATCTTGTAACCCTCTTAACTGGCGATTTAGCCAGTTACAAGACCAGAAGGGCTGACCCCACGAGGTTTACATTTTTGTCGGTCCATAAGCTCAGGGAGCGTCTGCCTCCTTCCCAGGCTTTCCCCGGGGCAATAGGGATTTACCGTAAAAGAGGTCTGAAAACGATAGCAGCGAACGGGTTTTGAGATCGATAAAGTTCTGCCTTTTTTGACGTCAGGGTTTGTCACCCCAACGCAGAATCAGATAAAGATCTCAGCCCAGAGCAAATATATCGCCAGTATGAAAATGGGAAAAAGCGCTCATATGCAAAGAGAGTTATGGAAATCGAGCAACGGACATTCACTCCGCTAGTATTCTCAACTACAGGAGGAATGGCAGAAGAATGCAGACGATACCACAGCAGATTAGCAGAACTCTTGGCATTAAAGAAAGGGGAAGACTACTCCACGACTATCTTGAGATTAATTCTCCAGGAGACGATCGGATGACAGCCCAAGTAACGGCTACAAAAGTGCTGGAAACTAGTACCTTATTGTACCGGGAGCGGCAATTGGATCAGCTTTTGCTGAGAATGTAGCGCTGGTCTCTCATGATCACAGCCGCCCTATTCTGTTCTATAGATCCATCCCACAAGTCCCTACCGTTGCAAAGGCGAAACTTTGTGCTTCTGAATCTATCTTTTGAACCTTTTAAACGTAGACGGAGACAATATTTACTGGCATGGCGACATAAATAGGTGAATTACTAGAATCTCTGTAATCAGACAATGCAACCCCAAATGGAATGCATCCAGCGGCATATCCCATTAGCCTATTACAAAGTGGTATCCCCACCGATCCCCACCCCCTTTAGGAGATGAAGTCAGTGAATTTATTTTTCTTTTCTTTTATACATAATCAAGGTCTGACCATGTTCGTTTTTCTTAATACATCTTTACTCAAGCAGAAATCATTTAGCTGTTTGTCAGCTGTTTTATATTTAGAATTAATAATTACTATAAAATAAAGAGCAACGAGACGTTTTCGCAGTTCATGAACCTTTTGAGTAGCCCAAACCAGACTCGTGTTTGGAAATTTTGTCATTTTTTTACAACGGGGAATTGAGACGAACCTGGAGAATCTGGCATGTCAAATTAAATTGTATAATTGTCGGTTCTAAAGATGTTAGTAGGTCTTTAAGCACCCGGGGAGGGACTCCCATACGAAAGGAAGGGATGCTCCTCGTCTTTCTTAGGGTTGTAAATTCTCCCTTACGGTGTTTAGGACAGAGTGGCCATACTTTAAGCCGTCGAGGTTTTGTTTAGGGTTGCACGTGACGAAATAAATAAATGCCGTCATACTTTGTTAGGAGTCTTGACCAATCAGGCACGAAAAATGATATCTTACAGGGGTCAAAAAGCAGCTCGAGCCACGCCCAGATCGGCATCCTTTAGCTAGGGATTTAACTCAAATTGTCCGAGGAGAATCCCCGTCCCTCTATGTGAGGGTCCCCCCCCCCCCCCCCCCCCTACACCGGGTCTTTAAGACTTTGAAGAAACTTCTGTCTCTGTTAAGAGGGTTTGGAATATAGTGTCTATATCCGGTTTCCGAGAGGCACTGTGTCGAGAACTCAACACAATAACCACAGCCATGGCTGGAATATTTCATACACACTCAGTGATCTTGGCTATTTCAGCAATCTGATTGGTTCGCTATCTCGGGCTAATGCCGCATTATTCACTCGCTACCGAGTGGATAATGCATTATCCCATAAAACATAAAACAAAATGGCCGGCGTAAACTCGCGTTTCGCTAGCGTTTCAGAATCAAAACTAATGAAAATAAAAGACGACAGCGTGGCAGAAAACACCAAGAAGGCAACGAACGTTGACCTAAAAATTTTTAAAGATAAGTGAAGAAGTCATGTTTTGCAAACAAGTGTTTTTCAGTTTGTTTATCGAGATAACTTACCGTGAATTCGACCTATCGCTAAATAGGCAGCAATTAATCTTCACGACTACAATTTGTCTCATTTATATGAGCATTTTTGTAGACTGGTTTGCCTGACAGAACGAGTTTCTCACCGAAATCGGGGAAATGGAAAAAGAAGAATTGAAGTTTTATATGTCCGCAAGAAAACAAGACAGGTCATATTACAACAAGGCAACACTCACCTCAATTCGAGCCGCCATTGACCCTTCGCAACGAGCCAAACAGCAAGCCTTTCTCGATAACTTCGAAAACTTTGATTGATCAGTTATCAATTTCCAAGCAGACTTTCGATTAAAGTTTTGATTTGAACTGTGTAAAAGGACCATTTTGACGAGAACTTTATCGAAGACTGTGTATTTGCCATGTTAAAAGAATCTGTAAATAGTTTTGTACGTGTTTCACGCATGAATTGAGACGTCAAATTAGACGTCAATAAAATTGCCTTTCATTGGTTTCCTTTTGAAAATGCCTAGATTATCTGTTTTGAGATCACTTCGTGTGTATATACTAAAACAATTATTCTCTTCAATCTCGGTGAATAGCGGCAGAATGTTCTGCCACTATTCATGTGACTATTCACGTCGATTTCAAAGAATAATTAGCCATGTTCTAAACGAGCAGGGGACTGGGTACGAACATATTTTCTCTTCGGTACAAACATTCAATATCGATTGAATTGAAAAATGGGGCATGTCATCTGAAAGAGCATCCAAAAATTAGTAGATTCACCAAATTTGACGGTTATTGGTTTAAATCCAAAGGCATGGTACACTTAGTATGGATTGGAGGGACAGGCGTCCTCCAATCCATACTAAGCTCTCTTATTTTAAAAGTGTACCATGCCTTTGAGTTTAAACCAATAACCATCAAATTTGGTGAATTTACTAATTTTTGGATGCTCTTTCAGATGACGTGCCCCATTTTCAATTCAATCGATATTGAATGTTCGTACCAAGAAAAAACATGTTCGTACCCAGTCCCCTGCTCGTTTAGAACACGGCCAATTGTTATTAGTATCACCCAACTAGTGGACTAATGCAAATCCTGCATTTTGATTGGCTACGCTACTAGAGGACTATTAGTAATAGTCATCGAGTAGCGAAATTCGTGACGCTTTCTTTCGTTTTATTCCCAAATAAATCTTTCTTCAACTTGCATTTGCTAACTTTATTATTGCTTTTTCTGTCCGACTAGTTGGGTGATACTAAAACAATTAGACCCTTCGCCCTCAAGCGCTACGGGTCTAATTGTTAAATAGATCGTTAGTCCAGCGAACCAATCACTGGGCCACTGTGCCTTCCAGTCATTCTATAGTGTACTTAAATTTCGCATCTACTACACTTGAAGTCCCCTTATTTGGTACGGCTGCCAGATTTACAGTCAATTCAACAGCGTGAAGACGCGTGCGGACAAGCTAGAGCTGGAACGTTTTTCTCTAAACAGTCAAAGTCCTCAATGTTTTCTGGAGCGTGCTTTTCACTGGAACCATGAGAACTGCTAGAATGTTGATAGCAAGGGTTGCTAGGCGACCGTGCGAGTGTGCCTCCGCCGTTCTCCAAACTTCGCGGGCTCGCATACTTGGTGCCACTCTCACTCGCAGTGCGCGAGTCTTCACGGGGTCTTAGACGCAACACTTCTCGGAACGCCTGTCTGAATGAACGGTTAAGGGCGTTGTAGATCAAAGGGTTGTTAGCATGGTTAGAGACCACTAAGAGAAAGGACATCATGTCTAGCCAAGGGGGTATCCTGAACCCAGGCTGCACCATCTGTACAATGTTCACCACACTGGCGGGAATGTAACAGATTATGAACACGATAATGACTATGAACAGTGTTGTGGCGATTCTGATGTCTTCTACATTGACTGATGGCTGACTGCGACGTAAATTTCCAATTATTGCTCCATGGGCTTTGATAATTTTGTAGATCTTGAGATAGCAGAAGAGGATAATGGTGAAGGGGGTTATAACGATGACGATGGCAAACGTTATCGAGTAAGAAACACTGCGACTGAATAAGAAATGGCAGACGCACTTTCCGACCTGATACTCATGCGCAGACCAGCCAAAGATCGGCGCGATTGAGAACAAAAATGGCACAAACCATGTGACTGCCAGTATTCGCAGCGTATTGGTGTTTGTGTAGATCCTGTTGTATTTTCCGCCCTCCACGATCTTGAAATACCGGTTTATACTGATTGCGCACAAGGTAAGCAGCGATGTTGCACCAAACAGGACCGTCAAGAAACCATTCAGTTTGCAAGCGTGCTCTCCAAAAATCCACTCGCCATGGTTAATAATCGTGGACAACATGAATATTAAATTCGCCGAGGCGAAAATATCAGCAATCGCCAGGTTTATGAGGAAATAACTTCCAGTAATGCGGTGAGAGCGACGTTGTTGTTGCCACAAGACGATTATAACAAGAATGTTTCCAATCATTCCACATAGGATGACGAGACAGACAACAGGAGCCAACAGGCCGATCGATAATGCCGACCACTGGAAACTGGGTGCCACAGCTGAAGCCATTATCTGATGAATCTGTAAATAAGGAAATAAATGACAAGTTAGATTTTTGTGAGCACTTATCGGTCCAGCTTCAAATATTTCCCTTGACTTTATAAGGTCTAGATGTTTCTATGAAGAGAGATCCAGTACCTTAATTTTGGAGCTACACCCTGGCAAACTCACAACACTGCGTTTCTGTAATGCAATAAAAAGCTACATCTCACATGTATCTGTATATCTAAGTCAAAAACAGAACCGCTAGCTAGAGAATAAAATCACTGAGATGTCTAGGACCCAAAACATGGATCAATCGTCAGACGAAATAAGATTAGCAAATACCCTAATTTATAAACATCTAAAAAGAAACAGTTTGGAAACGTGCTTTAAATTTAATAGCCTGTAGTAAATATATATATTTTTTGCTTTTGAAATCATGATGATTTCAATAAAGTAATTTAAGTAAATTATGCTATTTACTATTGTGCTTAATTTACTCGATCATCTGTACAGATAACTTAATTACAATTTTGGTTCGGTGTGCAGTACAATCTTACCAAACCATTGAGTTTACTAAAACCTCAGCTTTTTATAATGTCATGATGATCTATTTAGAAAACAATACCAGAAGAGCTTAATGAGCCTTTTATAACATGCCCTTTTTAGCTTTTGTCAATCAAAACGTTGTATACCGATACTATAGAGTTGATTTCGCCGAGAATTTGTGCCTCAAGAATTACCGAACAGGAATTCAGGGTTTGGCTAATAAGGTGTTATAAAATTTAAGTCTTTTGACAGCAAGTTTTATAGCAATTCTAAATAGATCAAATAGGACAGAAATACTAAAAGTTTTAGAACAGGCAAGAACACGAGGCCAGTGCATGTGAAACAAATTAAACCAGTAAAAACGCGAGGCCTTAAAAAGAATTCTATGCAATTTCCATTAAAAATTTCACTTACTTGAAACTATTACTTTTACACTGCAGTGAACTTTGTGATAGGCGGATTAAGGCCTAATAACCAGCTGCAATAACAGTTCAGTAAAGGTAACAGTTCGGTAAATATTCCCTTTCGATAGTCAAACTAATCTGCGCAGCGGGGAACCATCTCGCGATCTGACAGCGAATACCGTATATATACCCTCTCTGGCATTTGCCTGGGTCTGGATGGTGGATTTATAGCTGCCGGCTGCAGTACGTTTTCTTTCATAGTACCGACCTAATTCCAAGGTGAAATGAAGGCGACGAAACGCTTTGAAGACGGGTCAAATTTTGCGGCCTTGAAAAATGGATTTAACGGGCTGTATTTTTTTTTTACAGAAATTAGTTTTTAAAGTACACCGCCGCCCGGATAGAAACGAAACCCTTCTTTCTTTGGGCGGAACATTGCTTCTAATTGGCTACAGTGATCGTCCGGATCCAAAAAAGGTTCGGTATTCACTTTATGAGAAAGAGAATAATACTTATAACGGAAATGCTTTGAGGTTTGATTCCGATCTCACGGTTGAGTTCTTACATGTTTTTATGGTCTGTAAAGCACACGGCCGCGGATGTAGATAAAAATTTCCGACAAAAGGTTGATAATCTTCTTACGGTTATCGGAAACATTTCTTGACAGAGGAAAAACAATGCTGGAACCCTCTGGAAGCCTTTAGAAGTTTTGAGTCTAACCGTGTTTTAAAATCACTCGTACAACGCCTCGGGTAAACCAAATAGCTATATGCGAGCACCCTTAAATGTTGCTTCTTATTTTTATATCTTTGGAGACAGCTTTGAAAAAGCCGATACTATTTATAGGTCTGTTCTGAAACCACATTTCGCCACCATTAACTATTACGTTATCATAATGTACATCTTCGCTTCTATGTATCTCTCATATACAAATAAGTACATGCTGTTAGCTCAGGGTTAAAAGTCAGTGCTTTCTCACACATAATTGAAGGGGAAAATTTGCTTCACTATCGATAAGCGTCAATGGCAAGGTGCAGGTTGAGATTATTAAAATCCGCTTAAAAATGATTCACATGTGGACACTCCGTCACTTAGAACCTACTTTTCGAAGACCGTGCTTCTCTTCAAGGTCTTTATATATTCAAGTGATAAATGTCAGGCATTTAAGAAAAAGGTCTCAGAGATGAACAGATAATATAGCCGAGCCTTTGTACTTCCGAAGTTAGAATTGCACTGACTTCAACTTCGATTTATATAGTAGAGAGAGTAAATGATTTAAAACATTTGAAACAAAACACCCATGAATTAATTTGTAAACCGCTTTGTAGGTTAACATCTAACTGAGGCAAACCGACTGCTTAAAACAAAGAGAACCCCAAATAACTGAAAGCGGTGTGATTGAGGATTAAGGGGAACACTTCACCACTTACTTAGCCAAGGTCGAGCGCCGGGTACAATGACCAATTTTTCACTCAATCTAGACGGGCTAGAGTCCTTGAAGAATATTGCTTCAAAAAGTTACATTTTCAAAAAATTCTGTAATATATTTGTTTGTGTCAACGACATGAAGCTATGTTCTTATACCTGCAGAGTTCATTTCCATCATTTTTTTTTAAACACGAATTGTCCATTTTAGCCGGTAACGTTAGTCGTAACTTGTGCTGCGGACATTAGCTTTCATAAAGTTATTGCTTCACTTAATAGTCAGTAGTTGCCATGTTGAAATCGCCTATCAAGTCACTGATATAAATTTCGTGGCATGAACAATCAATGTAGTAAAGAAATTGACCGTTCGAGAGTCACTCGAGAAATGCCTGCTTCTCATCATGCAAACTATGGGATCGATGTACAAACAGAATTTGCAGGCAAACACTAATAGTGAATGTTTATACAACAGTCACCGATACAAAATCAATTCACTTAGAACTACAGTCAAGAAAACCAACATATAAACCATTAAACAAATACAGTATAATACTTTGGTTTGCACGCAAAATGACCACAAAAGAAAACTTACGATTTTACTAACCTACGTGATGAAATATTACTTATGGTAATATATTTGTGGGTTAAATGGGACAGTCAAAAACATTAAATCACACATTCACACTTTAACAAGTTCTAACGTAGCCTCACCAGTTTTTATCTTCGTTTAACGTTTCCGTCCAGTCCTTTTTGAAAGAAGCGAAATTAAACTTTTCTCTTGCCTTATCAGTCCAACATGAAAGAATGTTTGACTAAATACGGTTCTTATATACTGACCTCCCGGTCGGATTAAAAAGTCCTAATGGACGGCTCTATCCCAGTATCTATTTCACATTCCAACAAGGGCCTTAAAATACAATGCCGATAATCTCCTACGCTAATTCAAAATAAAACTTATCAATGCAATAAAAGAGACTTCTGCGGTAGACTTAGGAGCGTAAGAATGTTTTTATTTGCCATAGTTAGCACAAACGGTCACGTACTTCCTTTGAAAAGGCAGGGCGAGGGTCTAAAAGTGTTAGCGAAATCTTTGTTAATCTTATTCAGTAGAAAAAAGTTTTAAGTGAGGTCTGGTAAATGCAAAACCAGCTTGTGAACTGTCACTTTAGACCCTGACATTAATATTCAAATTGTGCTTACATCCATTATCGTATAAGTTAGGAGAATTGCCTACATTCCTACCCTTACATTCTCCCCACTGGTCTTGATATATGTCTTTTGATACAAGTTGGGAGAATTTGATCACATTTGATGTTGTAGGTTATATCGGTTAGTTTATTCTCACTACCTACATGTTTGACTTTTGTATTGAATTTTAAGGAGAAACCTTTCACTGGTAGCTAGAGTCATAAAGTCCGTTATGGATGAAACGCTACCTTGTGTGACCACTCAGTTTTCAAGCTTTCATGAGGAGTCTGCATGTAGATAAAATCGTGGTGTGTGACGTCCATCGAAATGAAATCTATCGAGCAGTATTTTCTTGTGCTACTGCTTAATTCATCATTCTTCTGTAAAACACAATTTGGCACGTTTTTACAATTTTGAACCTGTTCCAGGCTTTCAGCTTGAAAATAACCGGGGCGTGTCCGATCCAAAATTCTTTCAGTATTTTGTTGGTATTCAGTACTCGCTCTCAGCTTGTCATCGGACACAATTTTCATTCTCTTCTTCTACCACAATACCTGTGTTAAACACCAGGTCCGGAAAACACTAGCTCGTAAGTATCACTAAATCACGCCAATCTTTTCTTCATAATTAATCCGTCATTCAGGTGAAACAGTTTATCAGCTATTTTTAACGCTGTTAAGTGTATTAGAATGGATAATCTGGTTTCTTTGAATATTATAGGGTACTTATACCTCTCACTTTCATCAAATCCCGTTACTTTTTGTTATTATCCCCCAAGCTGCAGAGATAATTCAAGATCACTTAGCCGCAGTGCAATATCAGATCACTGGCTTCTCCATATTGATTCGGTTTATCGTGGTAAACTGAAGAGCATTTTGCAAGTTTATTTGGAACTGTTGTTGTAATAATAGAAAACGTAATTTAGATTAAGGTAAGAAAACCATAACCCAGTGCTTACAATTAAACTTTTGCCTGTTTCTCAGTTAGGTTTCTGTCTGAGTCCTTGAACGTTAACCCTTCACTTTCTTATACATTTCTTACAATGTTGATGGTAAAGTGTATGGTATAAAAGATGTCCAACTCAAGAAGGGCTTCCAGATGATTCTTAAAAAATGTTCGAAACCTTCTTTCTTCTTTAAATTATTTATACTAAGATAAGAATTCAGGAAATAAGAATGTCAAAAGAGTGAATTAAAACCAAGCTTATAGCTATACTGCATTCTATTTATCTTAAAAAGCAAGCACATTTAACAACATTACCAAGCCTATATATGTTAAAAAGATCTGTAACTTACTTATATTTTTAAGCTTTCCTATTTTCCGTTATATCCATTAAGCCTAAAAAAATGTAACACTATTTTGTTCTAATAAGCTTAAAACCACGGAATTCAACATGACGTGAATGATAATGTGGAATTGTCAAGACTGCCATGGCATTGCCCATTGTAATGTCTAGAGCCCTGCGCTAAAGTTAAAAGGCAAAAAGACTCTGATTGAGCCAAGTTCTTGTTGGCACAAGTTTCACGAAAATTTTTGAATGCTAATTTAGAATCGTTGTAAAGTGGAAGGCACAGTGCAGTGGCGAAATAGTTGATACGCTGGGCGCGCCTAAAAGGTCTGGGCACGATTCAGGCTGACTCGCCTGGCCAGACCTTGGAGACCTTGGAAGGAAAGAGAGAAAATGTTTCGTTAGTGTACCATGCCATTTACGCACTGTTTACCATATGTGCAATTGGCAGACGTTCACAAGTGCGACGAAGGACATCATCCAACGGAAATTGTGTTCGAGCCTTGCCTGAATTTGCTTGACGAAAGGCCTGAAATTTGTAAAAATAAGTAAATGGAATGTATATAGACGCTTTCCGTTCGGATATTCTAGCTGGGATTGATGAAGTGTATCTTAAGAGCTTCCGTTTTGTCGCGCAACCAAACATAGGTTTTCTATCACATTCTAACTGACAGATTTCAGAAATGGTAAACAACTAAACAGCTCTTACAGTTTCATGTACATCAGCTCGTATTACGTAATCATAGTTCTTATCTCACCATGATAAAGGCTAGTTTAATCTTTCGAAATATTGCGAAAAATTAAAAAAAAAAAACATATTTTCAGCAGCATGTTTAGTCTGCCTTTTTTTATTATTTTTGTTTTTCAAATCTTGCAAACAAATATTCCGAGTTTCTATTCTTGGTTTGCAACCACGTGACAAGGCGGCCATGTTGGTGGACAAAACGATACACAGGTTTCTTTGCAAAATTTGCACGATAGAAGAGTTCAGTTTCCAGCGAAGGAAAACGCTTTGTTAATTTACGCAAAACCTTAAATCATTAGAAACACAAGTTGACCTAAATAATTCACCATGCACGACTTTGAGTCATCAAAATGAATGAACCAGAATAATTGTTCTACTATGCAGAATTTGATGAATATTAGAGAAACTGTGCAACCAACTGACGTCATTAAAATTCTAGAATTTATACGCGCACATCAAGGCATTTCTTTTAACGTGCACTTAACATTTGTAGTGATAATATTCGTATAATTTTTTATATATATATATAGCCTGCATTGATCTGAAGCTACTCGGTATTTCCAGATTTCGGTTTACTTGCCCGATCGTTTTCGTCGAATCGAAAAGCCATCAAGAAATCCAACATTTCTTATATCAGTTGACTGTTATCAAAAAAACTGCGATAACATTTATTTAAGGACAATTTGTCATATTTTTAGAACTTCTGTCATCTTCTACACCAACATCTTCGCTATATTAGTTGATTTTATTCCAATAACTTGCGATAATATTTAAGAACAGTATATGTCATCTTGCACGCCAAAAATGGTGGCTGCATGCAGAATTTTGTAATTTGTGAAAACCTGATTAAGCTATTTCCGCAATACCTGTAATTTGTCTCAATCAGAGTCCTTTTTAATTCTAATTTTTTCCAAGCTGTTTCATTTTAATTTCCTACTGTATCTAAGCTTTTGCTTTTAGAGTAGGCAAAACAACTTTACTTATGCAAACTCTCATGAACCTATATAACTCTGTTGCTCTATCACAGCCGGAAGTTTTGTATATTTTCACCGACACTCTGGCGCAGATATTACTTGCTCATCATGGCAAATTACTGGTCGTTGAGGCTTCGAGACGTTACATATCGGTTTTTTTCTGTTGTTTACTATTAATAGTGTCTTTATTTAAATGCAACCCTTCTAAGGTAATCAGAACTTACCAAAACAACAAAATAAATGTGGTTTACTAGTGGCTAGCTATTATGCAACTTTGTTAAACTGTTCAGTAATGGGTTTTCGGCGAACGCATACCATAAACATCTTGCCTGCTTGCTGCATGTTTTAAATTTCTTCTCAGTTGTATTGCCCTAGTATAAGCTATTGTTGTTGGTTTGAATTTTCTCTTAAATTTCAAATAAAGCCGCAAGGGAAAGACGTGCAAATCACGGATTAGTAAACAACTTAACATCCGGGCAGAGATTATGACATTTTGACCCATTTTGATGCCTTAAATCGAATACTTTTTATTGTCTTTCAATCCGGCCAAAGTGAAAACTTAAAAAAAAAAAATCAATGCCAGTGATTCTAACGTTTAATTTTTTTTTTTGTATGTATGTATTGCACGAAACCCTGGTGTGTGAACATTAAATGACTTAGGCTATTATGCTTTACTAACTGAAAAATATTATGTACACAGTGGATCTATGACTTTCTTTGAAAGCTGTTTGGCAGCACTTATTTACGTGGCTCTGTATAGTTCTAAATTTTAAGGTTGTCTGGACGTTTATAAAATTCTAGCCGCACTTTGAGCCGTACTTTCATGTGGTTCTGTTCATTATGCTAAACAAGGTGGTAGTTGTAACTTTTAAGTCTGTGGATTAAACCTTAGTGTGCACGGCCATGCAAATAAAAGCTAATAAGCAGTACCTTCATGTGCTGCTAATTATTTTTCAACTTTTTACAAAATTAAGTTTGATTTTTTAATTTGTTTTCCTTCCCATTCTGAACTTTAGCACTCGAGAGAGTTAAAGGTTAACATATGCGAGTTTCATAGCGTTTTTATTTGCATATATTCAAAAGTCAAAATTAATTAGTAAAAAGAGAACCTTTTTACCAATATGTAATGTTATCGTGCAAACATATCATGTTTATGGAAATACCGCGTTTTCACCGTTTGGAAAGTACGATAACGGAACCCTGGAATAAGCGTGTTCTAAAACGCAAAATCAATATATTCTCTATCAATCGACGTTTACACATGTTTGCGTAGCGAGCATTAAATAAAAGAAATCTGAAGAGCCTTTAAAAGGAAAGAATAGTTTACCGATTGTTGTTTGTTATTCATTATATAATCTAGAACTTTTAGCGTACTCTATTTGTCCGCCATCATGTTGGAGTACTAAAGGCTTATGGGACGCATTGTCAAGTTGTTTGTGAAGAATATTCGGTCTTCAAGAGTTTGCAAAACTGGTTTACTTGACTATTCGAAAAATCCATATTTTGTAACTTTGTCTTTCATGCAAGATAAACAAGCATCCAAACTTAATAAGAACGTTTTTCAAAATGTTATGTCAACAGTACAACGGACTGGTATATTTTAAGTCTAAAAAAATTTTCTTAGACTGTAAAGCAATTGAACAGCAAAAACAAAAACGGATTTATCATACCTTCAAAGATGCAAAAGCTAAAGTTAAAGTCCTCAGCTACGAATAGGGAGTAAATAAGCTTCACAGAGTCTGTATTTCCATTCGCGAAGCAAGCGGTTTATAGATTGGGGACTAGTGGCTCCCTGCCTGTCAACTCTCTTTCGTGCGTCGAGAAGGATTTTTAAAGAACAGTAGAATATTATTTCCGGCACTTAGAGCCCGGAGGGGATTACTAAAACAAAACACATTGTGGTTTGTCACGAATTAATTATTAAAGTGAACATTTTGGGATGTAGTATTTAGCCGGAATGAGCTAAATACTGTCAACAAAATGAAGAAAATCTTCTGCTTTTACTTTATCGAATCGAAAGTGTGTAATGGCTGAATTTGATGAATTTTTAGGCAGGCCCTTGATTCAGCTAAAATGAACCAATATTCAAAAGATTAGTCAGTGTTAATGTCATTTATTTGTTGTTTATCGGTTTTGCATGTGAATTCAACATTAATTAGCTACGCTGTTTAGAGCGTATTGTGAATAATTAAACATTTTACAACTGCAAATTTTCCTCTTTTAAAAGAGGAAAATTGCTTTCCGAATAGTTATGTGAATAAACAGAGGAAGCGTTGTACTGTTCTGTACATGAAGTGCTGTTTTCAGCCGAGAGGGTGATGTTAGACTGTAGATACACAAAAGCAGGCTCTTGGTCCATTCCCAATTAACCTTAGTGGACCAAAGGCCAATTAGTGCATCTCACTGTATAAAAAAACACTGGTATGTTAATAAACACAGTACAACAACTAAACACAGCAGCATCACCATGGGTACATTGATAGCAGCTGCCTTCGTCAATATCTCCACCGACGGTAGAGACAAATCCTTAATAGTCGAGATTTACTGAGAAACAACTAATCGACAATACATATAGTGATTTTAAAACATCACTGACAGAGAAAGAAATTATTTTCAGCGACTCAAGGAAATAAGTTTACAACCGAAATTGCGGGGGCGACAACTCGAATCAGGCTGTTTAAAAATTGTTATTTTGCGAAGAGAAGAAATGTTTGGTAGTGACGTAACGAGGTTAATTGCCGAGCCACTCTACACACACTGCAAATGAAAATCCGATGCAAAACTATTGGGAACATCGCACACAGTTTTTAAAAACAAAAAAAAACCACTCTCATAATCAAACTATTTACTAGGCCACTTTGATCACTACAGGGTACTACTCGAAAAGCTTCCAATGGAGTTGCCACCCTCACACAGAGAAACTACATTGGAAGATCACGACTGCTTTGTGTTATACCCGTATCTTAATATTCTTGTTCCCATCCATAAAAGGTTTCGAAATCTAAGGAAATCATTAGACTTATTACAAAATAAAACCCTTGAAAAATAAATTTGAGAGAGAATTAAAAACTGCAATTTGCGTCTGAGAAAGGTATATATTTTTAGTTGATTTAGTTCAGAAAACAGTATGTCAAATAAATAAAATATATCCACAAAACGCTTGGCTAATCAAAGTTAATTTAAACTATAGATCCAACACGCTTTTCTTGCTTCACTACAGCAAATATTGTAAGGGGGCATTCCCTTATTTTCTATTGCCATGGTGATTCATCGCAGTGTTATTTTTTTGATATCTTCAACTGAAAAATGAATATTCCAGCAATCAAATTTTATTGTGCAACATATTCGTTATCTGATTTCCTTTGATAAAGTAATTCATGCCAATATGTGGTCCTTTTGTTCCAAACTAGTGGATCAATTTTAGCATAAAGCAGTCATTTTAATTTGAACATGGCAAGGTACGGAAAACCTTGTTAATTAAAAATAAAAAAAACAGTGGCTACTTTCCGGTTCCAACTACGCCAATTCGCACCTTTAAAAATTTTCTTTACACGCAGTTAAGGCAAATAAAGATTAAAACTGCACTAACCGTAATATCAAAAGATTAAAATAAAACTTTTTTTATCTGAGAGAATTTTATGAAAAAGATACCAATACTTGCTATGATTAAGAATTATTCTACGGCCTACAGTAGCGTTCGCAGCCAGCTCTTAACTCGCGTCGCTAATACAAGTGCCTTTTGATAGAGGCGTCTGCTACCATCACAGTTATCAGTAGAGTACATTAAAACAAATCCAGGAAAAAGAAACAGAAAATGGTGTGACTTTCCAACAAAGTCTTTTCGGACTTTTCCGTGTTTCTAGTGGATTTTCTCTCATAACAGTATAGGGTTTCTTTACAAATTTCGCGTGATGTAATGAAATTAGCGTTTGTTAAGGTACTGTGCCATTGTTAAAATATTTTCGCGCGCCAAATATTACTGAAGGATCACAGGTAAATGAGATGATCAGACTTAAGATGTTCTAAGTAATTTATTTCAAAACAGAAAAACGAGTGAATATTAAAGAATGGAAAAAACGAACATAAATGAATATGATACATACCGATCAAGAGAAGAGGGTGCCAAACTTTCAAACTTTCTTCGAAGCCACCGTTACCATAACTGAGGTCATATAACTACCCGGCAATCAGTGATTTCAGTATATCATTCAAGTGATTCCCGTTGCCGGGAAAGACTAGCAATAATATAACTACTGTGTTGGAATGCAAATCTTTGTTCAGTATCAGCACGTTTGATGGCCTTTCCTTTTTCCACTACTGCACCCAGTGCGTTCGTGATAACGCTACCGATTTACATTTGTGAAAAAGCTAAGGAATGATTTACCCTTGAAGCAAACAATAATCAACTCGTGAACAATTACGTCTTCTTATCTTCTAGCGTGATTAATTTGCAAGGTCACTCCCTGCAAGGACCACCAACAATGAAACAGTCGAAAACAGCCATTAATTACTTTCATAGATTTTCATGTGCTTTTAATTCTATTGTGTTTCATTCCAACTAGAATTCTTAATACAAGGAAATGCTGGCCTCCTATTAGTAGGAACCTTTGTCTGTGTCAATTTCTACGGAGCACCCCAAAGCATGACAAAGCAAAGTAGCCAGTAACTGGCGTGCCAGTTCACACTGCGAAGTAATTATGCAATGTTTGTACCGTATAAAATAATTCGAAAAGTAAATGGATGTAGGAAATTGGAAACGCGAGTACTTATGGTTTTGTTGGAGGAGATAATCCATGTAGTTGTTGAGTCTGCTGCCTGCAAATAATGGGCGCGCATTGCATTGTTGTCGATCTGGCTTTAAAGCTTAGAAACCTGGCCTACATTCTCGTTTGCTATTTACAAACGCTACGAACTTGTTAGTTATTCCAAGCATTTATTCAGTTTACTCAGAGTGTTCCACACAGATGATACAGAGCATCACTTGGGTATGATCCCTAGCTCGTAAAGTTTGAGGAGAAGTGCTTTACGAGCCGAAACAGCTTCGCGCTTTTTCGCTGTGTCGCAAAATCTAGGCATCTATATTCGACCACGATGCCTATTTTATCAGGTAAGCTCCAGCTTATTTCTATCGGTTTCGGTAGCTATATATGCGATCTGTAATAGTCTATTAAAGTTTAAATGTTTTTGCTATTATTGCTTGAAGTATCGTAGCCTGAGTACAAATTATCTCGCATTCAAGTACTACAAATTATGTACGATATATGGCTGGTATTCGTTATTTACTTCGAATTTTGTAAATACAGAAGGACTACTTGATTCATCAAAGTCTCAACAAGATCAGATTAAAGCTTATAAGCATTCCATGATTTCATATCTAATACAGTAAATGTATGCCAACAAAAGCCGATGATTTATATTTTTAAAATGCTCACAACCTATTTTTGAAGCCTTTTGAGCTCTTAATTTACATGTAGTGTTTTCTTGCAAGTTACAGCATTCCGCAAATATTTCAGGCTTTCTAATCCATGAGTGGAGGCGTGAGGTTTTTCACTAAAGAATGATTTTCTAATAGCGGCACACTTTTTGTTTTGTTTTGACTGGACTGCAATAACATTAGATTAGATTCAATGTCATCTTATTGTTGACAATAATTGCAAGTAATGTTATTTGATTTAATACCAGGGGGTCATTGTCAGTTTGTAAGCAACTATTACATTGAAGTTATCACCCATAGCATTTCGCTCTCTATACAAGGGTGGCATAACACCAATCAATATTTTCAACCGTAGCATTGAGTGAACCCGGCCAAACAGGTGTTACGGGTTACGGTCCTTAATGACTGCCCTGAATATGTCCAGTATTTTGCTATTTTAATTAGTGAATGGAAAAAAGCTCTTCATATACATGCATTATAATGTCTGTACATGTACACTGTATGAGCTGCACATATCCCTAGATCCAGAATATAGAGTTAGCTATTGTTAGTAACCAATAAATACATAATTAATTAAAATTAATCCAAATTGAACAAATTTATTTAAATATAGTTTAGCTTTCCCTGGGTCTTTCCAAACTCTTACTGGTCAAAATTAGTTTTCTCCAAACCCATTACAGAATGCCTAATCAGTCATTGCCTTATATGTGTTTTCAAAAGATTATTATCTAAATTAGAAGCTACATGTACAAGGTTAGTTCAATTTTTATTAATATCAATTTCTATTCTCACTGTTAGATACATCTCGTGCTGTTGAGATTTTGGATGGCTTTCAGCGGAAGCTCAAGTCTCAAGGAGATACTGACAATGATGAGGAACTTGAACGCATCAAACAGATGCTGGAAAGCCCTCTCTTTCGTCAGCTTCTGGTCATACAACAATCTGTTAAAGAGCTAAACAAGCAGCTCCAGCATTCACCACCTGGTTCGATTCAGGATTTTGAGTTCTCTCCAACAGGAGAGCTTATATTTCCTCACCATTCTGCATCAGAAGGTGAAGAGTCTGCAGTAAGAAATGAACCAGCATCCACGGCTGGTGTATTTGACCAAGGACCACATGAAAACTTAGAGCCAATAGCAAGAAATGGTCAGCCTGAAGCTTGGTTAGATAATCAGCAGTCATCACACACTTATTCATCCCCGGATGACCTTCCCGTTGATGTTGACTTTGAATTGCCTCATGACAACAAAGATCAAATTGTTAAAGAGCTGAAGAAATCCAGATTTGGCAACAATGAAGACTTTCAAAAGGGTATTGAAACTCTGGCACAAGGTCGTGAGATCGAGACTGTGAAGTTAATGAAACCAGATCAAGGTGGTCTGGGTTTTAGTGTTGTTGGGTTGAAGAGCGAAAATCGTGGAGAGCTGGGAATTTTCATCCAGGAGATCCAGCCTGAAGGAGTTGCAGGAAGGTAATAAATTTAACAGAGTAGACATCACAATCAATATTTAATGTTGTCAAGTTTTTGTTGCAGTTTTCAATAACATGCCAACTCTGAAATTTAAACCTCTACCAGCTGTTTAATACGTTTTTGACTGCTCTCAATCATCTAAGCAGACCTTTCAGGAAACAGAAGTTCACTTCAGCTGGGTCAAAAAGTCACGTCTGTCTGTTGTGATTGGTAGATTTTGATCCATTTTGTTTGACTCTATTTTTCAAGGCTCATTAGCTGTCACCATATTTTGTGATTGACGGCAGCGAAAAATGCAGTTGTTGGTTGGGTTTTGAACTTTAGAGTTCGAATGTTATTGCAAGTTGCAATAACATCTGAAAACAGTTTGTCATGACTCACAAATTTTCTCCTACTGTTTAAATGCATAAATTATAAAATTCATTAAATTAGCATACTTTTCTTATTGCACAGTGACAGACGGTTGCAAGAAAGTGACCAGATTCTTGCAATAGATGGCAAACAGCTTGACAGCGGAGTATCACACCAACAAGCTATTGGAGTTTTACAGCAAACTAGTGGAGAAGTTGAACTCATTGTGGCCAGAGGTGGAATTCCACGCTCAGGAAATTTATCACGGACAACCTCTGGAGCAAGTTCAATGTTGTCCCGGACACCCTCAGATGTTAGTACTGTTTCACGTACATCAGTTACAGTACCGGTAAGTAAAATTTTGATATCACTAAATATTTTTATAATTAAAAGAAGCTATTTTTCACTCAATAATTCATTCACATATTAAATATGGTGAGTTGATTGATGATATTTTTGATTCCATAATATATTGTATATTACAGGCTGGGGATGGAGAGAATTTGCGGCACATTGAGACTGTGGAACTGCATAATGATGGCTCGGGTCTTGGGTTTGGAATCGTTGGTGGACGAAGCACTGGAGTTATTGTGAAGACCATCCTACCAGGAGGTGTTGCTGACAGGGTGTGTATAGACTGCTTGATATTTTTAATTTTAGGCAATTCATATTAAGCTTTTATTTAATTGGAAGGGTAGCACTGGCCCAGCTATTACCCAACCACATTTGCAGTCTTTCCTTTGCTTAACTCTTTGTCTGTTAAAAGTTCCAGACAGTAATATGATAAAAATTCCACCTGGAGCTCCACAGAGGAGTACAATTCAATACATGCAGCTTTCATTTGAAAGCTTTATATTTTAGTTGATAATACATGCAGACTGACATGTTAATCTCTAACTGACTCTAGGATGGGCGTCTACGAAGTGGTGATCACATTCTTCAAATTGGTGAAGTAAATGTCGGTGGTATGGGTAGTGAACAGGTAGCCCAGGTTCTGCGTAAAGTTGGACAACATGTTAAACTTGTTATTGCTAGACTGGTGACTGACGACTCCAGTGTTGATGCGGCTTCTAAAGAAGAGGTACACTGTATGCCCTATGCCTTATTTTTGAAATCCATGAATCAAGTGGTTATTAACACCCATTTCATCATTGTTACGTGATTTTTACACTTAACTGAACACCCATTTCATCATGATTGTTAAGTAATTTTTACATTAATTGAGTCATGAAATGATTTATTTTTTAGGAAACCAGGGATGTAGAAACATTTGATGTTGAACTTGTAAAGGACAGCAGAGGTTTGGGAATTACCATAGCAGGATATGTTGAGCAGTCTTCAGGTTTGTTTAATATGATACTGCACTTTGTTGTTGGTTAACTTGGTTAAATAGCATCTACCCACAACCCAATATCTGAGGTCCTATTAGGGGGTCTGAGTATCCCGTATACCATTAACTTTTGGCCTAAATACCCAGGGTATCATACCTAGAGTGCAGTGATTGACTAACCTTGGTAGATCTGTTGTATATACAGTACTGCTCAAATGTAAGTTACAGTCAAAATACTCAGCGCATGCCGCTTAGAATTCCGGAATGGTTTTGATTAACGGCGAACGGATTGCATTATTCGTTTCAAACTTTCAAATTTAATTTGAATATTGTAGATCATCCAACAGTGAACACGTGAGCACGTGAACCTGTAAAAAATAAAAAATAAAAACTTTTCCGGAATTGTAAGCGGCACGCGCTGAGTATTTTGACTGTAACAGTCTCGACTTGATCCTTGTGTGATACAGCATCTATAAAATTTTCTTTTTCTCCCTTCAGCGGAATTATCAGGAATTTTTGTAAAGAGTATAGCCGAGGGTAGCACTGCTGCAGTTGATGGCAGGTTGAGGATCAATGATCAAATCATTGAGGTTGATGATATTAGTCTACATGGAAAAGATAACCAACAGGCTGTGGAAATTCTTAAACAAACTGGAGCTGTTGTAAGAATTAAGGTGGCTCGACATGTCAAGCATCGGCTTAGCAGACCACAGACTCCTGTTGGTAAGTAACAACACAAGGAATAAATGAAAATTAATTATAATATTGACAGAGAGAAAGAAAATAATATTGTCAAACAAGCTTTTGGCAGAAGTAAAAACCTCTTCTTCTCTCTTCCTAGAAATGCACACCAACCCTTTCTGTATGAGGGCCTGATAAAATAAGGAAAAAAATAAAATAAAATAAGTTTTATTAACAATTTTTTACAGATGAGCTCACTGCAACTGCATCATTGAGTCCGCAGTCCAGTGCAAGTCTAGGAGAAGCTTCAGTAGTGCAGGTGGATTCTGTTTCTTCGGAACAAAGGACTGGTAAGTGATACATGGTAAAATGCCAGGGACGGCAATTCTCAGCTCTAAAGGAACTTAACATACAGCATATGTAATAATGAGCACAGGGTGTATTAGTAGGGCTCAGTTACACAATGTTAATAAATAAACATTTATAAAATAACAGTTTGAGATCATAGGCTTTTTTACCCAACTTCTAGATTTGTATGATTTTTAATCATTTCCCATTCACAGTGATAACTGTAATTAATATATAACTCAAATATTTCATTAATTTAAACAGATCCAGAAAGTGTTAGGGAACATTACAGCAATTTGCTAGGAGATAGTGTGGATATTTTGGTGAGTATAGAACAGTACCACAGGAAAAGATATTGATCATTGGTCAGCATTTGTTGCTTTTCTTTGTGATGTCAATCACTCCATCTTTCTTTCCTGTGTTCCTTGTTTTCCTGGCCTGCCCATTTCTTTTCACTCTTCCTACTGTATGTCCATCTGTACATCAGAAATGATGTCAGTGATTATCTTGTCAACAGGTTGCAGACATTTCTAAATTCCAACCAGGTGGAGGTCTGGGGATCAGTTTAGAAGGAACACAAAATCCACAGGGTAAGAACAGCACATTGTAATAGACAAATTAAATCATTATTCATTATTTTTAATGTCAAATTTGCATTTTATTTAAACTGAACTGAAAAAGAGATATCTCAGATTAATGTTAAAAATAATACGAATTGGTTTGGTAGTCAAAGGGCTATGGTTAATTTGTGTTAACATACAAATCTCACCCTTTGTTGTGTTTTTAAGATGGCTCTCTGCCATGGCACAGAGTGCATGCTGTCAGTCCTGATGGTCCTGTGGGAAAGAATGGAATTGTCGAACCTGGTGATCATCTTGTGGAGGTAAAGACTTCTATAAGAGTTCTTATATTATAACCTAGTACAACAGCACCTGGCCATTGTTGTCATTGAGCTGTATTCTTAGGCAAGACACTTAATTGTCACAGTGTCTCTCTTCACCGCAGTGTACAAATGGTTGCACAACTTACCGACAAATTAAATGCTGGGGGTAACCCTGTGAAGTCCTAGCATCCCACCCATGCTTCTTCACCTAGCTGCTTCATTCTACAAACTGTTTTTTGGTGTTTTCTGAGTGCGATTGGTTTGAACTGATAATTATTTTCTTTGCCACAAACTAAGGTGAACGGGGCGAGTGTCCTGGAGATGAGTCACTCAGAAGTTGTTACATTGATTCAAGGATTGCCAAAGGACTTTCGATTGGTAGTTGCTAGGAAACGAGAGTTGATAGATGATGAACCAATCCTGGCAGAGGCTGAGATGGAAGTGGAAAGCCCACCAAATGAGAGTGATGGACAAGGTATGAGAGGATATAATATTTAGGAACTCTCACTACAGTAGGTTGAACAGAATCACATGTCTTAGAGAGAACTTTTGACTGGCTTTCAAAGTGAGACATCTGCCACAGAATAATAAAATTGCATTGCAATCATTTAATTGTTTACCCTGTAACTAATATATAGTGATAAATGTAACTATAACGTATCTATTATGACTTACTTTTAAGATGGTGGATATGTAGAGATGGGAATAACAACACCTAGCCCCATGCTGCCTGCCTTGCCTGATAGCCCCAGTCCCACTGGGTTCAATGAATCCACTATGTCCCAGTCCATGTGGACTGATGAGATTGAGTATGTGGAATTGGAGAAAGAAGATAGAGGACTGGGCTTCAGTATCTTGGATTACAAGGTGAGTTACCAACTGCTGGTCAGCAGTGTGTACCACACAGGAATTGTTTTTCTCCCTAACTAGTGTGTTGCTGTTGTCAGGACCCAGTCTCCCCTGAGAAGACTGTGATTGTGATCCGGAGCCTGGTACCTGGGGGTGTGGCAGAGCAAGACGGCCGCTTGAAGCCAGTGGATCGCCTGATGTCAGTTAATGATACTAATCTAGAACATGCTTCACTCAGTTTTGCTGTTGAGACACTCAAAGGAACGCCAAAAGGTGAGTGAATTTAAGAATAGAAATAGAATCTTGCTGATCATACATGTATATGGGCTTCTGGTAACCCATACATTGTAGATGGTCTTTTGCTGGAAAAGAAACTTGTCAAAGGACTTTGGAAGCACATTGAAAGTTTCCTGCAAACTTCCAATATGTTAAGTGTTTGCTAGATGTTTTGCCAGGTGTGATGTAGTTGTTTGGTGGTCATTTAAAACCTGGCCTCTGTCTTTCAGGTAAAGTTCGAATTGGTGTAGCCAGGCCGATACCGTTGCCAGACGAGGATGAAGAATATGAAGAGAGCCCGCCAGATACAGCAAGGTATAATGGTGAACCACTTCAGCTCAGAGATGCTGTGCAGGAAAAACGAGGTAAGTTCAATTTACTGTTTCATCCCCTCTTGTTTAAAATTTCGAAACGGTGAAAGGTTTCAAAGTTCAATTTCAAAAGGACTTTAAAAAACAGCACTGCATGAAAAAAGCTTTCAATTGAATGGTCACACACTGGGGTTTCATCCAGAAACTAAAAAGTTAGAACCACCTTGTACAGCATACTAAACAGTACCACATGAAAATACTGCTCAATCACTTCCATATAAACGCTTACTTATGTGTTTGATCTACATCCTTTAAAAAACTTACACTGTACGTTATGCTCTTTACACGTTCAGGTTTATGTTTGTGACTTGTTTGCTTCTTCTCTGTGTGTTTTTCAGACAAACAAGCAGCCCTGATGGGTGACATTGAAGTTGAAAAAGTGAGCGACAATGAGTCCAGTGATAGCGGTAGTGAACAGTCGTCTAAGTTCGACTTTGGTCCGCCGCTCTTGTTTTCTGGAGACTCCATTGATATGGACAGTTTACCAGACAACATTAAATCAAGAATGGAGACTATAACCATTCGGAGGCAGATGGTTGGAAAACTAGGTTAGCTGACTCATTGTAATTTATACGTCGACTGTTTCAATTTTTACAGGCGTTGTCCAACTTGCATTTGGTCAATTTTAAAAGACATCTTTCTGTTGGTTTTCCGAACTTCTTGGTAATCAAAAGGCTATTAACCGCACGTACAATTTATGGGCAGTTAGGTACTTAAACTTCTCCGTCTCATGACCTAACCAGATTTTTGATTGGTCAAATATTGGGAAAGCCAACAATGTCAAACTAAAAGCCTTTATCGGATGAAAAACTACGGTACTCGTGCGGTGACCATTGTTAGTAGTAATTTCCTTTCCGCTTGGCAATGAAAAATGTGCGGCGAATACTGAAAATCATTTTTTTTTCGTGTTGTTCTAGGTCTGACTCTGAAGGGAGATGAAGATGGTTGTGGTTGTGTTGTGAAGTCTGTACTTAAGGGTGGCGCTGTTGGACTGGATGGAAGGATAGGAGTCGGGGATCACATTGTTGCTGTGAATGATGAAAGCATGATTGGTTTGTCAGGTCACAGAGCCAGGTACAGTTCAATACACATGTCAGGATTACGTTAGAGTGATGTCGTAAGAACATGACATTTCCAAGGAAACAACATAATTGGCATTACTCCTGTTTTTTTTTTCAGGTCTGTGCTCAGAAAACAGTCTTTGCTGAAAGACATTGTGTAAGTATTTTTGACTTTGAGTTGTTTGTTATTTTGTAGAGTGTACATGGGCGTGATCGTTACCCTCAACCGAATGATCTGATATTAATCCTCTCGTCTCATTTCTCTTTAGATTTACATTCATTCGTAGCGAGATGACGTCAGCACGGGCTATTCAACAGTCCCCCTCGTCCTTCCTTGAAGACAGCTCAACGTCATCAGTACACTCGTCCCAGTCCCTGGAGAACGAGGCTGAACGAGAACAGAGAAGGTTATCATGCTATAAGTTTTGCAATCCGTTTAAATCCTTCCCAGTTTTTACCCATCCGATCATCTGTAAGGCTTTCTTGAAGTTCCTTTGTTTATTTTTGGTATCTCCATTTTGATGTTTCAATCCCCCAGGGAGGAAACAGAGGAGTACAACATTCCCGAGGGAGTAGGAAACCTGCCTGACCTGCTTCAACCGGCTAGACCGCCAATCTACGATGAGCCAGGAGTTCGTGTGGTGGAACTCAATCGAGAGCCTGACAGTGGCCTGGGTATTAGTATCATTGGTGGTAAAGTTGGACCCCAGGGTCTGGGCCTTAAAGGGATCTTTATCAGGCATGTACTGGAGTCCAGTCCTGCTGCGCGTTTAGGAACGTTGGTGACTGGTGACCACATTTTAGAGGTAAGGCTCTTGGTCTTCGTTTGACAGACTGCTAATTAACTTTTTGTTGTTGAGCCATGTAACAATACATACTAAACCTACTGTCTCTACCCCTGTTAGGTTGATGGACACGATCTTCGTGACGCGTCACATGACGAGGCAGTTGAGATCATCAAACGAGCCAAGAATCCAGTGCGGTTTGTGGTCAGAACAGTGGCTCCACCCAAACCACCGCGCATGCCTGAAGCCACCCTCAACAACGTAAGCAGCAAATAATATGCACTGCAGAAAAATGCAACAACATAACAGAAGCAAAAACAAACAAAAGCTCGAAACAAAGCAAACCATGGGATCAAAATAGTAATAGTGTTTCATATTTGGGTGGCGGGGATCATGTTACGTTTTTAATTTGGATGGCTTATAAGAGGGACCTTGTGGGATGCAGAGGCGGGAGTTTACACGCAAAATTATAAAATGGCGGCTCAAAATCGCGTACCTGACAACGAATTTCAAACTTCACTTTTTCGAAACTAGTGTACCGCGAGATAACATAGCTTTACAAAACCTGAACAATAAGCAAAATTATGAAAAACTTTTCTTTTGCACTTTCGATGATAAATCCATGTCAGCGCAAACAGAGTTCGTTTTTGGCTTAATAATTTATTACCTTTTATTAATTTATTGAGATTCTCTTTTCTAATTGGAGAGTTCCACGTTTAATTGTCAATTACTTGTAATAAACAAAAAGGTTTTTGTAAAGCACATAAATATTATTTTTTGCTTGCTTTAGATATTAAAATAAAAAGGAAAGGCGAGATAAATTTGACAACTGCTCAAGAGATAAGCTTTATTTCCGAGAAGTATTAAATTTCGGCGTCTTTGATGTAGGTTAATCGTAAAAGATCACGTTCTTGTAAAAGGTTATATTGGATTTATTATTTCTTCACGACGTTTTCGATGGAGAAAGCTCCAGATTTGAGACAACTGTTATTTGGTGGTGATAACATTTCAGCTACTGTATGATCAGAAGATAACACGTCGCTCGTGTGAAATATTGTAACAAAGATTTTCACGGCAACCTACAAACTGTGCTACGGCAAGTTGCAAAGATAAGCCGATTTTTCCGTCGTTTTAAAATGCCGTTTGGTTTTGGCAAATCGAAAGGATTGAAACTGAGCAGGAGTTACATCTCTGAGGTAATAACTTAAACCAATACTTATTTTGCATGAAGCGTGCTTGTATTTCCTTATTTAAGCTGTATTTGTTTTTAAGTTGGAAAACGTTCGTAACTTTCAATGCAATTTACAAGAGGTCATGTTTGGGGTATTTAGTCGACCTTTGAATTCGTTATATTGGATATTTAGCTGGCTTAAGATTTTTTATAAAATTACTGTTTTACTTTGAGCTTGTTTTCCTTTCAGTTTGAGCGATTTCAAATGGAGAATTATCTGAGTAAAGTAAAAATACAAAGCGATATAAGTAATATGCTTAAGCTGATTTTAACCGATTACGCCAAAACATTGGAAGTTGTATTAGGTTGAAAGGTCTTGCATAATTCAATCTTACTTTGTTTTAGTTCTAGATTTTGTATTAATTTTGCTCGTCGTGTTTGTTGTCAATTAAACTTTAATTTGTTCCACCGAGATATGCAAACCCCAAAATCAACCAAAAACAGTTAGATCAGTGCAGTTGGTGGTGCAGTTTGTTGATATCGCATGATACAGTAAGGCTAGAATCGTATTTCAGCTTGTAAAAGGAGCTCCTTAGGCTTATATAATTTAGTAAAGGGATTTGGGTAGGTTTGTAGCGTGGGGAGCTTATATCAAGGGAGAGGAGGGGCTATAACCAGCTTAACCATTTGAAAAAAAAGCTGACAAGAAATGAATGTAACAAACCACTGTAACTAAATGTTGCACTTGATTTCCACACTACGTACGAGTACGTTTGGTAGACAGATGGGCCCATAACCATGGGGGTACATGTATGGTATGGGTTCGGGGTAAAACCGGAATGTTAGGGTAAATCACGAAGTAATGTTGATTGTTTCCTTGCAAATGGCCACTTCCCTTTGCCTGTGAAACCATATGAAATTTGATAGGGGGGGGGGGGGGGTGCTTTTCTGTGCTGAAGGAGATCTAGATCACGGCTTACTCACGTATAACTTTTCTAAGGTGGAGCCAAGCAGTGTAACAGTCACCAGTGCCAGGCCCTCGGCCGAGGCGGCTAGTTTGCCATCTGACGAGTCGCTCAGGAAGGACATTCCAATTCCCGCCAAAAACCTGACAGCTGATGAAATTGAGGAACCAATCGCCACAGTTGTCAAGACTGAGGGTGTGAAGGCGGAGATTGAAAGCAAACTGCTGAACCTGCCGTCTCGTTTTACCATTGTTAAGAGTGACGAGGACAAGAAACGTAAGTTTATATTAGGTTACATAGCAGGCGCAAACGTAAGGAGGCACGCGAGGAGATTGCTTGTACGCTCTCCACGTGCGGCCCACGTGTATCTCGTGGTACATTTACCAGTATCTTGTGACCAAGTTGTTTTGTTTGGCGTTAAAATGTGGATCATGTGCCACGGGACACGTATCACGTGTTTCTGTTTAGTGGGCTTGTGGTCTCCATAATATTGGGTGAATAAAAAGTTGGATGTCAAGATCTACTAAGAAGAATATTTTGCTTGCTTATATTCGCTCACCAGTATTTTTACGTGTTGTTTATACCAGGGCAATTGAAGATAAAATACCCGGATGTTAGTGGCGATTTTATTTTTGCGGATCTCGTGAAAGGAGGCACGGGATTAGGTAAGTTACAACAAGTTTATATTGACTATAAAAGAGCAAGCTCTTGTTAAGTTGTGCGAAGAACTAGTTTTTTGACACTTACAAAAGGTTGTCCCTTCGTGGGCCTCTTTCCTGTTGTATAACCTGTTTACCTTGTCATTCTTTACAAGGTCTGAGCATCGCGGGCGGCAAAGGCGCAGCGGCAAACCGCATTTTCGTGGTGGACGTCAAGCCAGGCGGTCCAGCGGAGAGAAATGGAAAAATCCAGCAAGCTGATGAGATCTTGGAGGTTAATGAAGTGTCCATCCGGGGATTAACTCATTACGAGGCCTCCGCGATACTTAAAGTAAGCCTTAACCAGTACTTTACAAGCGCCATTTTCGTCATGGTGTTCAATCGTTGACGTGCAGACTGTAGGTTGAAACATAAAAAACATACGCTTTAAATGAGAATGATCGAAAGGTAACGTGCAGCTGTGAGCTTACAGTCAAAATACTCAGCGCGTGCCGCTAAGAATTCCGGAATGGATTTGATTAACGGCGAACGGATTGCATTATTCGTTTCAAACATTCAAATTTAATTTGAATATTGTAGATCATCCAACAGTGAACACGTGAGCACGTGAACCTGTAAAAATTAACCAATCAAATTGCTTCATTTCTGATAGGCTCACGTGTTCACGTGTTCACGGTTGGATGATCTACAATATTCAAATTAAATTTGAATGTTTGAAACAAATAATGCAATCCGTTCGCCGTTAATCAAAACTTTTCCGGAATTCTAAGTGGCACGCGCTGAGTATTTTGACTGTAACCTTGGGTGAACAGCTAGTAAGTGATGTTTTTGCTTTTTTTCATGTTAAGAACACCCCGCCAGAGGTTCAACTCGTGTTAGGCCGATCACAAGAAGCCGCTGACTTCTTGAGTCGAGCCAGGACACCGCCGGCTCCAGAATCTCCCAGGGGTCAACAGTGGCCCGAACCGGAGCTGAAACCACTTAATGTTCGTTCTGCCGAGACGTCACCGACCGTGCGACGAAGAGAGGGCGGAAGTCCCCGACGGTCAGGTCCTAGCCCAAGCTCCAGTCCTCCCCCGGTTGCAGAGGGCATCACTGTTTCACCAACACTTTTGAAAGAACTTTCAGGGGGTCAGAAAGTGGAGGTTATTGACTTTATCAAGGTACGTAAACGAATAATTTTCATGTAAAATGTTATTATATAACACAACATTCACTCGTTCGAGGTCATTTTTTTAAGAAGGACGCTGTTTGTACGGGCAACATTTTATATTATACCCTCTTCTTGCTGTTGTGCGAGCAAAAGTTGTTTGTGTCTGAGTCTGCTTGTTAAGTGAGAGGCAGGAAAGGGCTGTGGGACTCATTTTCCCTAACATCAAGATTTATCTTTTCTTTTGACAGAGCCCCACAGGTCTTGGATTCGCGGTAGTGGAAGGCCCGGGATTTGGCGAGGGCGAGACAGGCATTTATGTGAAGGACATCACTGAGGGAGGACCTGCCCAAAAGGTACACCAAATCTTTAAGTCTATGTTATTGTCAGGATTCCATGGGAACCACATGATGGATTTCATTTGGAAGCGATAACTGCGCACGCCATCATGTTGCTTGGTAACCCCGCTGCCAAAAACCGCGGGATCAGTATTCTAGCGAGTGCAAATTCCGTGCGAAAAATACGCTTGATGGCTGAAAGTTACTGTTTCTTTTTGCTTTTCTTCAGGATGGCCGATTGAGAAAAGGAGACCAACTGATCGCAGTAGACAATCAGCCCATAGTGGGACTCACTCATGCTGAGGTATACTCGTTTGTAGTAGTAAAAAAGCAACTTCCGTCTAGAATGCTGTGATGTAATGCACCGTGAGAGGGGAGTAGGAAAACTTGCCAGCTGAACTAGAGGCTTGAAGACAGCTTCAAGACATGGACAGGTTCTGGAGCTTGCTAACTCTCAGAGTAGCTATTTCAGAGAACAGGCAAAAGTAGAACCGGATAGATGTCAGTTGTTTGGTGCTGCCTTTGCAAACCCAACAAGTTATGGGATTAGTGAATTTTGTGATGCAGCGTTTCACTTGAAAGACATTGGTGAAGAACTAAAAAACACTGGCTTTGTTGGGCGTCCATAATGTAGTAATATGAACCAGTATGATGTGCAGGTGCTTAGGTGTGCGAGTGGATTCACTGTCATTTTCGTTGCAGGCCGTCGCCATACTGAAGAGAACAAAGGGAAAGGTGTCACTTGTTGTTGCTAGGAAACAAGGACTTCCCGGAAGTCCACCATCTCCGAGGAGGGAGACCGGAAGTCCCCGTGTTCACAAGAAGGGACCTCCTGTTGCTAAGAAACCAGTCAGGGAATCCACATCAGATATGAAAAAACCTGGAAGCCCGAGGAAGGCAGAGAGCCCTAAAATTGCTAAGAAACCCTTTGAGAGTGTACCCACCGGAAGTGTGCTGAATGCAACTGTGCCGACAGGAAGTGCGCCGACAGGAAGCCCTTTGGTGTCAAGAAGAGAACCTGTACAATCGCAAGCTTTTGAGCCAGTAGTTCAGATTGTTCAGCAGTCTCCTAGAGAAACAGCACGTAAGTCTTTTAAGCAGCGTGCAGTATTCAAAGTAGACTGTTCTTTTCGTGGATTTTTAGTATTTACGATTGTTATTGTTTGTTTGTTTTTGTGCAGCTGTTTCGCCGACACTGACCCCGCCTCCAAATCCCCGCACCACACCAATCATTCCCGGCCAAGAATGTGTGATAGAGATTCCCAAAGGCAACACAGGCCTGGGGCTGAGTATAGTCGGCGGTGCAGACACGTTGTTGGTAAGTCGCACTTGTGATACACACTGCATTGATGTAGCATTCAACTCTCACAACTAACTTAAAATAAATGTATGAATATTAGTAGGGAGAATTGATCAGCTGATCTTCGAAAATTTTCCAGGGCGCCATAGTGATCCATGAAGTGTATGAAGACGGAGCAGCAGCAAAAGATGGCAGGCTTTGGGCTGGCGATCAAATTTTAGAAGTAAGATTGCGTTATGTTGTGGTTTTCGTTTTCTTTTTCGTTGTTCTGTTTATGGTTTTGGGTCTTGCTAAGATTATAGTACGCTTGTGTAAAAGCACTGTGTTGTACGTTTTTTGAATCTGCTTTTTTTTGACTTGATCGGGACAACATTGAGGTATTTCAGTCACTCAGCGAATCAACGGCGGAGAGAAGCGAAACAAACCAATAAGACCTCGACAAGAAAACATGTGATCTAGGGAAAGCGCGAGACAACTTGCAACTTGAAATCGCGTTTCGTTTTTTTGGTTGTTTCGCGGTGCGCATATCATGACTGATCCTAATGTTGTCATATTTGTAGGTGAATCATGTGGTTGTTCCGCGGTGCGTATATCATGACTGATCCTAATGTTGTTATATTTGTAGGTGAATCATGTGGTTGTTCCGCGGTGCGCATACCATGACTGATCCTAATGTTGTTATATTTGTAGGTGAATCATGTGGTTGTTCCGCGGTGCGCATATCATGACTGATCCTAATGTTGCTATATTTGTAGGTGAATCATGTGGATCTGCGAGAGGCGACACACGATATGGCCATTACAGCTCTGAGACAAACACCAGCTGTTGTACGACTTGTTGTTCTCAGGGACGAGTCTCAGTTTAAAGATGAAGGTATTTCCATGTTTTCTAAGTAGTTTAGTCTTGTACGGTCGAACCTGTGCTAACGAACACCTAACGAAAGCGGACACCTTTTCAAGTTCTTCATAGTTCTTCCCACATGTTAAAAGTCTGATTTGCTCTAAGCGTTATAAGTCATTCCATCTCTCTAATCGCATATTCATATGTTTTTTTTAGAAGCCTTTGAATACCTCACTTTAGATTTAAACAAAGTGCCTGGCCAAGGACTGGGTTTGAGTATTGTTGGAAGAAGGTAAGAGATGCATAATACTCGCCTGCTTTCTAATAATCGAATGTTTTTGTTGAACGTTTCTTTTTCTCTCTTTACAGGAATGACACTGGGGTATTTGTTTCAGACGTGGTATGTAGCGGTTTCTGTTGTTAATGCTGCGTTGCGTTCATAATAGCCAACTTTCCCTTACCCTATAACCTGGATGTAGTTACTTTTGAATAATCACATTATGTCTACAATCAAGTGCCCTTCGTAACAGGAACAAAGATGAAACGCACGGCATTCCTATTTTCCGAGTAATCGATACATGCAGTGCTATATTTCAAAGTTTCATTCTGGGTTTTCCTTACAAATCGCCTATATCTTCAGGCTGACTTTCTTCGTGATGAAACAGAGCTGCTACTGCTTTTGTTTAGTCTCACTTTGTCATAAAGATGCTACGATTTAATTGGTTAACCCTGACTTTGATTGATAGGTCAAAGGTGGCATAGCAGAGGCTGACGGTCGTCTGCAAGCTGGTGACCAGATCCTCTCGGTCAACGGCGAGGATCTGAAGAATGCCACTCAAGATATAGCTGCTGGTGTTCTCAAGGTATAGTGACGCACACACTGTGACTTACTCCGCTGATACAGGAACCGGTTAGTCCTGATATAGGAACCGGTTAGTCATGTTCATCTTTTTGTTTCTAGCGCACCACTGGCCGTGTCATTCTTGAAGTTGCTCGTCTGAAGCACGGTACCAGTTCCCGGCCGTCCTCAATGAGCAGTTTACCCAACATACAGCCTGGGACGGAATCGATGAGCAGCATGGAAAATATCTCGGTCCATGTCCCACTCGGTTAGTTCACTGAAACATGATTTATTGATTAAGTTTTCTTTCATTATGACAGAAATACGGCATCGTTAAGCTTTCATTTAAACGAATATTACTTTTCTGTTTCTTTTTCTATCTCCACACTTTCTTCAGATCCTGAACAACCGGAAGTTGGGCTGGATCCCTCATTAGCTACCAGTCTCCCTCCGTTAAGTTTGTCTCCGACTTCCTCTATGGCACAGGAAACAGTTGAACTTGTTCAGTCAGACGACGAAGGAGAGGAGACGTGAGTAGGCTACACAATGATAGAAATAAATATACCTTATGAAGGCTTCAGGATGTACAATACCAATGGTTTTCGCCTAGCATTTAGTATTGCAAAGATCGAGGAAGCTAAGCCTAAGATTTCGGAATTCCTGAAGTGTCCTGAAGCTCACCCGAGGATTTTCAAAAGTGTTTCATACATTCCCGAAGTATTCGAAGATTACAAGACGTCGGTACGATTTCCGATACTTAATGCAGACGTTTTGAGCAGATGCCGCTTTTTGCGAGTCGCCCTGTAACAAATTTTAAAATGTTTGTAACACTTGCTACTTCTTTCATTGCAGGCCACTGGAAGCGAAAATTATCGAGTTAGAACGAGGCCCGGAGGGCCTGGGATTCAGTATCGTGGGTGGTCATGGGAGTCCTCATGGAGACCTGCCAATCTACGTCAAGACTGTCTTCCCTACTGGCGCTGCGGCCCGTGACGGACGGCTCAAACGCGGTGATCAGATTGTTGCTGTTAATGGAGAGAGTCTTGTTGGAGTTGCGCATGAATCTGCTGTGTCTATGCTAAAGAGGACCAAAGGAAGAATTATTCTTACAGTACTTTCATAAAGACTTTATCATGTGCTGAATTCGTTATTCTAAACAAGAAATGTAATTTGCATAGGAAAGCAACTGCACGGGTATCAGGTGCTAATTGAAAGACTTCATGTAAGCGTATTGTTGTCATTTGCATAACCAGCAATACAAATGTTGTAAGTTAATAATTATTATCTTGCAATGCCACCTTTTTTCTGCTTTTGTAAAGGGCTTCAACTTTGTTAACTAATGTTTCCATTATGTTTATATCCCAGACGAATTGCAAAGGTCAGTTATATTATGAATTTCACACTTCAACAGGGTTATCACAGAAGCTTTGTAAGACGGCGGGATTTCTTTTGTGCTGAATGGCTACAAGGCTTTTTTGTTTCAATTATTATCTTATACAAAAACTGAAGATAATTGCTCTGATTGGCCAATAGAGAGATTAAGCATGACGGCAAACGGCAAACGCGAACTTGCCTCTCATTTTACATTTTAATCGGATTCTAAAATTAATCCCTCAGAAAAATAGGGAAAAATCACACATTCACGAGAAACACAAATCTACTATTTCCGCGTACAAACGGCAGACGTAGAATTTTTGTCGTTCACGGGAAAAACAAACGTCATGCTTAATCTTTCTAATAGCTTGAGCATTTTACCGATAAACTACATAGAATTGTATAAATTTATAACGCAATATACCATTCATTTCTATGGTATGGTGGAAAAACGCTTTAAAAACTTGTAATCATTTGAAACGGAAATGGATTGTGTATTGCACCGTTGCTGCAGTAAAAATAATAAACTAAAGAATTTATACTGTGAAGCAAGTAAAAAACAATTGTTTAGAGTTTTCAAAATAAAATATTGCAAATTGAGGTACGTGGTTGAATCTTGTTAAATAACAATGTAAACAGTGTGAAGGAGTCAACGTTATGGTGCAGCAGTATTACTTGGCAGCACTAATGGAACTTTCCCACCCCACCCTCAAGAGACTTTCTATCACTGCACCTTCCCAGTGCAAAAGACAACTACCTCAAACGAACTAATAGGACACGGAGGAATGGTAACGAAATACCGACTTGAGACTACCAGGTGGCAAGGGACTGGAACGAGTCGGTCAAGACAAGTATTCAAAATAATTGTTTAATAATAATTAACATCAACTAATGAAATGTGATCGTTTTATATATCTCTCTCAAACATAACGAAATACAAAGTATACAATGTAATTAATATTTTAAATGGAAAAATATCGGTTTGTTTTTTCATTTAAACAAATTTCTTTTTGTCGATTTATAATAAATTTATTAATACAAAATCTATCAAACTCTTTACTCTTACCCTGGTACAAACGGCTCAACCCTGACTACCAGGTCTACAACGATGTAACATGTTACAAAAGTCGTTATTTAACGTTGATTACCCTTCACGATTAAGCTTCTTTTTTGGATTTCGTAAACTTTAAAGGCTCACATTTGCGTGGCTACTGGTGTAATGCTTTAAAATAATACAAATCATCTTCAGAATAAACTCCTGTTTCACTTAATAGGATAAACAGCATTGTTATACACAGAACCAAGATTTATCCCAGGAAGTAATCGGTCAGTCGCACTGGTCTACTCGCGCGATCTTTCAATTTAATGCTTTTTCTTTCTTCTTCTTTTCTGTGGCTTGCTTGTTCCATGAAACCTTTCCCTCTCAGACGGAAATTGTCCGAAAAATGCGCGCATGAAATTCTCGAAATCCTTCTCCTCCGATCTGCAATTCGAAATAAATAAAAGGTAGCTTTTTATAGTTGTTCCGTAAATTTACGGTCAAACGGCAAGAATACCAATGCTAAGTGTTGTTTGACACAGAATAATAAACTGCAGATCTGACCTGGAACTGAAGCCGCTAGGGTGTGTCTGACGGGTCTTGAGCTTCAGATGCACTGTGTGCGGGTTGGGTTCAACACGGTAACTGCCAATACCCTGCAAATGACAAAACCAAGTAAATAAACAACAGTTGATAACATAACTGAACAACGGTAACTTTATACCATATCAAAATAAGTATAATACCTGGCAAGCTGCCCATTCAGTGACATCAAACACCTCACCCTCCATGCAGGCATAAAAGTGCAACTTATAACCAAGAAAGCTGCTTTCTGCCCACAGATCACCCTGACAAATAAAACCGTACAAAAACAAATCAATTGACAGCTTAATCACAATATTTCAATACTTTTCTCCCTAACCTTCCTTTTTGTTTTATTGCAACTATATCTGGCATTTTTCTACCCTGGTACAGTCGTGAAGCTACCTTCAATTTGAAAATGATCTGATAGATCGCAGATAGAACATAATCCTAACTACAGTTCCGTACATATAGGAACGAATTAAAATAATTATTAGAAGGGTCCCCTTGACATTTGGCGTAATTAAACGGGGGAGCAGGGATGGCGCAGTGGTGAGAGCGCTCGCTTCCCACCAATGTGGCCCAGGTTCGATTCCCGGACCCCGCGTCATATGTGGGCTGAGTTTGTTGTTGGTTCTCGTCCCTGCTCCGAGGGTTTTTCTCCGGGTTCTCCGGTTTTCCTCCCTCCACAAAAACCAACACTTCCAAATTCCAATTCGATCGGGAATTCGAGGGCCACAGGTTTGTCAGTCGCGAGACTGTTATGTGCTACCCTCGTTAAACATAGTTGATTTATTTATTTAACTAAAGGTAATTTTGATGTCAGTTACAAGCTATTTTTAAGATTATTTTTTCTTTTTCTACCGGCCATATTGGTCCTTGAAAGACGGATGTAAATGAACAAGGCAAAAACGTTCACATACCCCCCCCCCCCTCCCCCCAGGGCCTTTTACATACCTCCTTTGCAGCATGTCTTGTGTTACAGCGACCACAGAATCGTGCTGTTAGGACAAATCGGTCTGTACTGTAACGGCGGTGCTTACCATCACATGCGTTACAGTGTAAGTAATTCTGCATCTACGTTTACACAATAAAAAATAACATAAAATTAAAACAACTAACAAAGCTGAAAATACTGCAAAATAAAATTGTTGTCATTGTCGCAATTTCCCTTGCTTCAGGACACAATAACTGAAAACTGAAATAATTATTTGACACTATTCAAACTTTCACCTCCCAAATTCATGCAAGAAGAGTTTAACAGTGGTACATACCTCTTGCATCTTTCTTCCCAGATCAGCAAAGAACTGTTCAGGACTGGCCGGACCATGACGTCCCTCCTACAAGAAATATTAGGATTCAAAAGAATGAAATCAAGAGAAAGGGGAAGTGTTAATGTTCACAGTACATACATAACAAGTATAAAAACATACAAAATCTCAGTTAAGTGAAACAAATTTGGGGGTGATGTGGCTTGAAGCTTTGGTTCAACTGAACTCACCCTTTCCTCTGCTCTCCTTTTCCAAGCTTCCTCAGTATCAAAATTAGAACGCTTCTCCTGTTTTTTAAAAAAATATACATTTTCAATTAAAACGTAAAAAATAGACTTGAATCAAAATTTAAATAGTAACAACTAAACATTCATAAAGTGCTTCTAATTACACGACGATGACGTCACCCAGTAGTTATATTGATTCAGGGTTAAATAAGATATGTAGTTAAATGTACAATGTTTGCACTTACTGGATCACTTAGAATGTCAAAGGCATTGGCGAGAGTCTTGAAAGCTTCATCAGCTTGAGGGTGAGTGTTCTACAAAAAAGAAGAGATAATCAAAGCTGTTAATACAATACAGAGAAACATAAATGACATTTGATTATCTACAGGCTGTGGCTCATGTTTACTGTAAATCCCAGTGAACCTTTTATTTCACTTAGAAATCAAGAAGTTTTTACACAATGATATTGCACAAGTAAATCAGCTTCTGAAAGAAGAATACCTTGTCTGGATGGATCAAGACAGCAAGTTTCCTGTACTGCTTCCTGATGTCATCATCTGTTGCATCTCTTGGCACTCCAAGTACACTACATGTACAGTAAAACACATCATCAGGCTAACCTTACTTTGTGTGTGTCGGGGGGGGGGATCATATTTTTCTGGCAGTAAACAGTTTTGGCCAATAACCTGCCGATGCTGCTGTTCAGCTCAAATGCGATCTATCTATGTATGACCTACTTGAGTTAAATCACCCTTAAACTGTAAAATAACATGCCCTGTAAAAGTACTGGCCATCCTCAACATGATTTGAAGAGTACATACATGTACTATTGTACTTTGTACTTAGTTACCAGTAGGTTGATTTTTTGGTGCAATTTTTGTTACATCTGTTAGCTTGCAGGTTGACCATTTCTAACCAACTTACAACTGTACTGTACTCATTTGATATTAGTTATTCAAACAGTAATCTAATAGTGTTGATATTGTGGTATACAAACCTGTAAGGGTCACTGTCTTTGTTTTGAAGCATATGCAGAACTGCTGCATCTCCTAATTTAATGAAAAAAATAATCAACTTTGTACACCATTGCTATTTGTGCTGCATAACATTTTATTGAACATTGCAAAGATTGAATGTCATTAATGAGTTACCATTTTTTGGCAGATCATAGGTTTGACCTTCCGCTGCCACCTTTCTCCTTTCTCTACGCTTCCTGAGCCATTCATACAAAGCAGATACATTGTTTCTGACTACAGCAAACCATCTGTCAACTGGAACATATTGTAGCACCTTTCTGCACAACCAGCAGCCAGCAAACCACACACTTTACAGGACAAAAATAAATACAATTAACTCACAAATCCCATATTCCTATTACTGTAATTAGGCCTGCAACAATACCTTCTGATATTTTTGTAATGTAGATTCTTACACTACTGTGTCTTGCATGACTAGTGTTGTACGTAGCCTCATTTTGAACACCGTGGATATGGACAAACACTGAGCTCTGCCCCATTGGCGTCTGTAATTAAGAATAAACTTCACAAAAAATGGCTCACCAGTAAATAAGAGCGCCAAAGAGCAATAGCAAAAGAAGTAGAACATAGTAAATGATGGACTTCAAGGCCTGACCACATTTGCTCAATAGTGAAATACCTGCAAAATATAACATGGAAATGTGAACACACTGAACAATAGCTTTTCCTCTACTTCTCAAATTTATTTATTAATAATTCATCAAGTTAAAATAAATGAAACCATAACCTTGATTTAGCATTATTTTGTTGTTTACTCCTCCGTTTTAGTTTCTATTGAGGAGATACATCAAACACTTGAGAGGGTGTTTCGTCACATTTCCAAACCCCTCAAAGCTTATCAGAAATACTCCACTGTGTTGTATTTTCATCTCTCTTCTTTGTGTTTGGAAAAGTGATGAAACACCCTCTTTCATCTTTCAACCCTGATGATGACTTTTAGTCGAAAACGTTCGGTTTTATTTTTTAACTTATATATATAATAGCCTTTGAACTTTCAAAGTTTTTACCCTCTTTCATGTTTGATATAAGGGAAGTGTCATGGCCTGATGGTTAGTGCACTGGATTGGGCCAGGTTTGAGCCCTGACTGGGGTCACTGTGTGGTGTGCTTGGGCAAGACTCTACTCTCAACTCTACATTGCCTCTCTCCACCTTGCATGTATAAAAGAATAGTGGCAATGCTGAGAGGTAACCTTGTGACCCGCTTCATGCTACAGAGACTGGCCACATTTGGCCACTAGACTTACATGTAACCTTATCTCTGCATTATCCTCCCAAGAGTAAAACAAACACTACCTGCACAATAGAGACTATAAAAAAGCTTGGTGACATCAACCTCTGCCTGAACTGATCCCTCAGTCTTGTGTTTACTTGATTTCTCTTTCACATCTGAAACCGGCACAGGCCTAGTAGTGTCCTCAGCTTTCACTCTATGGCCAACTCTTGATTTGGCACCAACTTTAGGTCTGGCTTGTCTGTGTGAATCAATCCTTTGTGATGCTCCTTCCTTTGAATTCTTACCATGTTCAGCCTTTGAAGCTTTAGGTCTACTTTTGACTTTGTCATCAACTCTTGACTTTGGTTTGAAACTTGTCTGTTGAAATCTTTCCTCACCAAGTGATTTTTTGTCTTTTTTCACTCCCTCTGCATCAAATGAACTTTTTGCTGTCTTAGGGTCAAAAGAACTACCCTTATTTTTCACATCATGACTTAAATGTTCTTTAGAAGTCCTGTTATCATTTTGTACAGTACCATCTTTTGTACTTTCCATAACATTCTGATTTGATGTGACATTTGGTGGCTCCTTGGTTGAGATTGAAGAAATGTTAGTGTCATGAGAATTACATGCTGCGGTAGAATTTAAATCTAAGTCATCTGAACTTCTTTTCAAACTGCTCTCTTTCCCTGCCTCCACTTCTGTCTTCCTACTCTTTACTTTGCCATTGCCAAAGTAATTTTGAAGGTTTCGATAAAACTCCTGTTGTGATGAGGAAAGAGATGACTTGGGAGTTTGTCCCTCAGTACAAGTACAACGAGGCAAGCTAGAGCTTGAAACACACGCACCATTCACAAAATGAATCCTGTTCTTTGTGGAACTAGAAGGAAGATTTCCGCTTCCATTAAAATGCCCACACTTTGAACACACTTTAGTGTTACTCTTAGAGGCAGGCTTGTCAGAACTTGACTCATCTTTCCCTGAGTGATCCCTACATCTAGCATTTAGAGATTCGTCAATTTCATCCAAACTGTCAGAATATTGAGTTTTGACATCTGACTGCATAGAAGGAACTTCTTCTCTTAACTCACTCCGTAGCATATCATAGTATTTTGCCCAGTCATCTATTGCAGTTTCACGTGCCATACACAACTCCTCAAAGAATCTTGTTTCTAGATTTTCATCATGGTTATCGCTGTATCTGAAAAGGCCTTCAGGATATACACCATTGCTGTATCCAGAATGATCAGTTGAAATATCAACATGGTTCTCATGTTCATGGTCCAATGTATTACCATCCTCAGACATGGCTTCCTGTAAACTAATGGGTGTTTTGAGTGTTGAACTAGACACACTGTCAACTTCTTCCAGAACATGTGGTTTATAGTCTTCTTTAGAATGTTGACTCTCATTCATTGGTGGGAGGTCAATCTCACTTAATCCATCTATTGGGCTGCTCTCAGTTTTTTTCCTCCTGTTATTGCTATTCACAAAAGAAGCCCAAGGATTCTCAATGGTGGCTTGTTCATAAGGGTCACTATAGTAACTAGGCGAAACAGAAGGAGACCAAGGCATCTTTACACTTGGATCCCCTTTAAGTTTTGTTTTCTTTACATTCCACTCAGGAGAACTCTTCTCTCTTTCATTAGCAACGCTGGTCTTTGCTCGGGTAACACTAGCATAGCTTAATCCATGTTTATCTTTCTGCAGATGGTCTGAGTAACATTGCGTATTCATCTGAAAGAAAGCCAGTGTTTCCTTGTAGATTTCAGAGTCTGGATTGAGTTGAATTGCCTGCAAGATATTGAACAGAAAGTAAATAAAACTGTTGTGATAGAAGGAATGCTGCAGCTTGAATAGCCATTTACATGTCCAAAACACAAACCTTTTCCAATAACTTGATAGCTTCTGGGATCTTGCAACAATCAACCAAGAGAAGGGCTTGTTCATAAAACTTTGCAGCTTTGTCACTACAACATAAAAACACACAATCTCATCGAGACCATTGCAAAAATTAAAGGGTTTGTTTAAGGGCTATCCTAGGGTGCTTAACATTAGACAAAAAGGCCAGCTGACTATATTCGAGTACCGAATTCCAATGTTAGCCAGATGCTTCCTGTCAAATCAGTCGATTTGTGGGAAATTTTGTGGAAATGGCCCATTTCATATTCAAAACCATCAGACCTGCCGGCCAGTTCTGACTAATGCTACTGTAAGTGTCCTTAACCTTATAAATATTGGCTTAACACTATATAATTCAAGGGCTTGTTACAGCACTGTGGTAGGTGCTAATATATACAAGTAAATTCTGGTTCCCTGATCTTATGTGCTTACCGTATCACTGAGAATTAATTTTCATCACCCATGTCGCCACTGAGTAACTCAAAGGTGGCAAAGGTAACAACTGTACAGGGCAAAATTATTTGAAAACCTGACTTTTCATGCATAAGCCCTTCGTCAAAAGATCGATTAAGACTTGTGCAAACCCAGTAGCTTGGGATTAAAAACGGAAATACGAATTTTTAGACAGTTAGACAGTGAGATGAACTAGAAAGACTGCTTCATACCAGCAGCAACACATTGACATAATCATAATCAAAACAGGAAACTGCCACAATCTAGACAATCACTATTTTATCACAACTAAATACTCATCACAGATTACTTCGCCGAATCTGTTCAAGTCACTTTAATTATTGGTTAACCTTCAAAATGCAGTAAAGTGGGGTAGACTAAGCTTTAAATAGTTCTAAAAACAAGTTCCGTTGTCAGTAAAACGTAAGCAAAGAAAACCAAAAAGGAAGCAGGACATTTCAAAGCAAAATCAAAATAGCGAAGTCTCTAAATAAAGCATGTACGGGTGCCGATGGTTTTAGCAGTCCCTGAGATATTACCTTTCTCCATCATTTGGAAGACTCCCAGCTACTTCCATAGCCTGTTTAAACAATCCTTTGACGTAGCTCACTTTGCAGGAACAAAAGTGACTTTCATTCTCATGAGAAAAAGTAGAAAAACAGCAACCTTTACAGTAATATCACGCTGAAAGAATGGTTGGCCAACCACACGAAACGAAACTGAAAATATCCGTGACGTATCTTCTGCACAGCGGATTGCTTATTTGGCGGGAAACTCAACTGCAGTGCACCAGCTCCTCACGGTCAAATATAGAATCGAGGCTCACCTTAGTCTCCTGGTCAGACGACACGTGTATTCAACATGGCGGCGTTTCAGTCCATTTCTCGTGTAGAATATTTTTCATTAGTTTTTCTTCTTCTTCGGCTTTTTAGCTCACGTATAGCTTGTGCTTCAAGTATTAGGGGAGTTGCAGTTACTAGTAAGTATTTCACTTCTCAGTACAATTTTATAGGTTCCATTTTTGGTTTCAATTAGGTGTGATAAGATATCGAAATGGAGACTCAAATATTTTCAGACGTCACCTTATATTTTAGTGATTTTACATACTGAATTGCATTGATTACTGGTGTGTTTTTGAGGAGAATTTTTTTCTGTATGAAATGAGATGAATTATTGTTGTTATTTGAGACACTAAAATTGGGTTTAAACAGTCAGATTTAGCTCAATTAAGATTTCTTGTAGATTACCCGGCCATTGATAAACACTTTCCCTGTATGTGTTGAGCCCTCAGTTTTAGGCAAAAACCACAGTTATTTTACAATGTATTGTGTTGAAAGACTTCAGATAAAGTAGCACTGCTTAACTACTGAAGAACATTTTGGAATTGTATCTGACATCATTTTGTCTCGTGTTCCCTTGATCTGACCAATCAGAGTATCAGGATCACAAGAATTTATTTTTGTCAATGTTAAAGTGTCTGCAGTGTCAACTCCACCTACCATGCCGCACCTCTTGGATTTCCTTGTGTATTTCCATAAAATAAATAATTGATTAAATTAATTATCCATACCTCCACCACCGAAGGGATTTTTCTAAGACCTCCCCATTCCTCTGGAAATAAATTTCCAATTTCCATTTCCTTAATTTCTTTTATTTCCTTTGAGACCCCCACCCCCAGGAATTTCCAATCCCCTCTGTGGAGAGAGTATGGACATTTTCTGGAACCAGACAATGAGAGTTTAAAATTTTGGCTGTAAAATAGACTAAAGGCTTTTTTGTGGCAATTATATTATAGTTGTAAATTATTTTAATCTTGTCCAAATCAAGACTTTTTCTGGTTGTAATGTTACAGCATGTATTACTAAAATATGTCTTGTTAAAACAGCTTATTATAACCAGTTGACCAGTCATTTTGTTTTGTTTCTGCAGTGTTACCATTTTACGATCCTTCGAAAGACTTCACCTGTTTAGATGGTTCTCTTACAGTTCCTTTTAGTAGTGTAAATGACGATTTCTGCGATTGTGCTGATGGCACTGATGAGCCAGGTACAGTGTGTATAATGAATCAAACACAGTTCATGGATTGAGCTTGATATATTGGATTTGATATATCAAACACAAGAGACAGTGTTCCATCACATTTCCAAACACCGAGAAGAGAGGTGAAAATACGGCACACAGCAGAGTATTTTTGACAAACGTTGAGGTGTTGGAAATGTGTCTCAAGTGTTTGATAGAAGATCTTGTTAATTATAACTAAGGAGTAAACAGAAAAATAAAATCTTTAAAACTCTATGCTAATTAAAATCACATTATCTAAACCACTGTCACAGTTCTGATTTCCTTTGTTGTTCAAGGGTGGATAATGCTGCCTACTGGATGCTATTGATTTGTTGACAAAACAAGCAGTATGCTATCCACTGGATAGTGATGTGTCTAAGCTTGTATCCATCCTTTGAACAACCAGGCCCTGAACATTTTCTAAGTATGATTTGAGTGCCAGTTACATGTAAAGTTAATAAAAATTAGATGTCAAATGTGCTGTTGGTTTAAACCCAGCAAACAAGGTACACTTTAACACAAGGGATATTAAAATCGGCATCTCTTGATAATTTTATTTCTCTCTTTCCATCTCTGGTAATTGGTGTCTTGTAGCAGAAGAGAGGACAACAAATGAGCATGATCAGAAATTTACCAAGTCTGTTTTGTTTACCTTTTTCAGGAACATCAGCTTGCTCTAATGGAAAATATCATTGTACAAATGCTGGTTTTAGACCTTTGAATATTCCGTCATCTAGAGTCAACGATGGTTTATGTGGTATGTACATGTACATGTATTTTTTTTCTCTTGGTGTCCATGTGTAGACAGGCCCTTTTTTAATCAGGGTCACCTACTTAATTAGCAGGTAAGGCTGCTGGTATCAACAGGGACCCTGGTAAATAATAATAATAATAATAATAATAATAATAATAATAATAATAATAATAAAAATACAACTTAGTAAAATAAAGGCTATCAAAAAGTGTATTTCTGTAGTTCACTTTTCTCAGCTTCACTTGACAGGACTGGGAATATCTTTTCCTTTTCACTTGTCTTCACATACCTACAATAAAATTATCATTTTGTTTTTGTTCACGAGGGGTATGGGAAGAACATATTCAAGGGAAAGATGTGAAGGGAGGGGGGATGATCCTGTGATTTAGTACCAAAAAATACTTGAAAATTTCTCAACATTTTTACTCATTTTTACTGCCCCCTCCCTCCATTCAAAGAATACCACATAGCAATCCCTCCCACCCCCACCCCCCCCCAAAAAAAACCCTTAAAGTTTGTACTTTTGTTATTGTAATATTAATTAGTTTATATTCAAATCAAAATTTGTTGAAAATGTAGATTGCTGTGATGGCAGTGACGAATATGATGGTGCAGTCACTTGTCAAAACACATGCAAGTAAGGATCAAAAATCTTCTTTGTCTTTTTTATTAAAATCAGAACTTTGTTGGTTTTATTTCCATATGAAATTGTGTCCTTTCTCTGTGAATCGCACTCAGTTTGCCAATATTGATTGTTCACTTGAGCCGAGAAGAGAAAGGAGATTAACATGCCTGTTACCAATTCATTCAGTATGCAACTTATTGCCTGAGTGAAAGTTTGCATGGCAACAGTAGAATAAGTAATGATAAGTTATGTTTATAATGCAGTACAGGGTTTGGTGGGGTCTGAATGAAAAAACTATTGACTGTAACCTACATGTGTTACTTTTTTCAATGAAAGTATACAGACTGTCTGTCTGTCTGTCAGTGTCTGTTTGGCTATCTGTCTGTCTGCTTCAAGGGTTTTCAATAAGGGCCGGCAGCCGGCGAAACTCGCCGGCTACTCCACACGTTTTCGCCGCCTACTGTGATTAACAACTTACTCGAATTTTAAGAATTAGCATGATAAATAATTTGCCACAACATGAACATCGGATCGGCCAACATTTAATTCGTTTAACGCAAAAGAAACTTGCCATAATTCTTGGTTGGCTTGAAATTTAGACCAATACGGTCGCCAATGCAACTAACATTTCATAAAAATTCTGCTTTCGTCACCAAAATGGCGACTACGTTTCTGTGTGTTGACGATGAATAACGGGCATTTTCTCACACATTGTGCCTTTTCAGAAAGTTATATCGAAAGATCTTTGCTTCTAAGACATCCAAAATAAGAAAAGAAGTCAATCCATCCTCTTCCTTTGCTGTAAACGATTCTATAACATCGGAAAACTCACAGAAAGCTGACCGTGTGTAAGGTGGCTCATAACAGTTTAGTCAGAATTAGACATGCCCATTTTAGGTGTTCTATCACAGCTATACCAATAATTTTTAGGAAAATCTTTTAGTACAAACTTGTACAAGTTTTACCAATAAACAAATTGACGTCATTGTGATGTCAAAAATCATTGCCATGGCAATGTCATATGAGGTCAAAGATACCCTATTTTGGACCTTTTGAGGCTAATAACTCAAAAATCACTTGGTGAAAGTTCTTGTTTTTGATATATTTTTATCCAACTGACAAAAGGAAAATTTTTGTAAATTTTTAAAAAAATCTGTAGGCAGGATTTGAAGCTACATCATTTTTTCACTAATTTAAGGTGGCTCTGAACCCTACCTACAGAATTTTTTTAAACAATGTTAGATTGTTTGTTTTGTCCAGTAGGCAAACATAGATGAAAAACAAAAACTTCCACCGTCTAGTTTTTAAGTTATTAACCTCAAATGGTAAAAAATAAGGTATCTTCGACCCCATATTACGTTGCCATGGTAACGAATTTGACGTCATGGTAACTGCAATTTGTTCATTGGTAAAACCTTTACAAAGTTGTACTAAAAGTTTAACCTCGACATTATTGGTGTAGCTGCAATTGGCCATGTTCTAAACGAGCAGGGGACTGGGTACGAACATATTTTTTCTTGGTATGAATATTCAATATCGATTGAATTGAAAATGGAGCACGTCATCTGAAAGAGCATCCAAAAATTAGAAGACTTACCAAATTTGATGGTTATTGGTTTAAATGCAAAGGCATGGTACACTTTTAAAATAAGAGAGCTTAGTATGGATTGGAGGACGCCTGTCCCTCCAATCCATACTAAGTGTACCATGCCTTTGGGCTTAAACCAATAACCGTCAAATTTGGTGAATTTACTCATTTTTGGATGCTCTTTCAGATGACATACCCTATTTTTCAATTCAATCAATATTGAATATTTGTACCAAAGAGAAAAAATGCTCGTACCCAGTCCCCTGCTCGTTTAGAACATGGCTAATAGAATACCAAAGACAGGAATATCTAAGCCCCTTGGAGCCACCTTAAAATCGCCCTATAATGCTTTGTGAGCCCTTGAGCACATCATGTATGCCTATGGGTTGTGTCTCTTGTTGATTCCTTTGATAGTGGCCACAAAATCTTATATATTGTGTTTGTTTTAAACCTAGTGATAAGACTGTTTTGTTTTTCCTTTTCAATATTTTATGTATTCAGTCCCTTTTTAGATTAAATTCCTAGAAATGATTTTAAACACTTAAGAACAAGGCTCTATTTGATTTTGCAATCTGGCGACTAAAAATTGCGTTTGGTGACTATTTTGTCTGCAAGATAATTAGAACCGTCGAATAAAAAGCTCGAAAAAAGAGCATTGTATGGTTCTGTCAAAAATGGCCTAATTCTTGCCCCAGAATGCAGGAAATGCACTCTTAGAGGCTCAGATTTAAAAAGTTCCCTGGGGGAGCATGCCCCCACACCCCCCTAGAAGGTTGTGCCTGCAGTGCAAGTAACCCCTTCGCCGCCTACTTCTACAATTCTGCCGCCTACTTCAATTCTTATTGAAAACCCTGTGCTTCAATATGAAGCATTCTTCAGATCGTACAGACTTCTCACAGTTGGATTGTAACTTATCAATTTATTTTTCACCAGTGCAATATCAAAATTATTTTTTTGATGCATGTTTCAGGGAGCTTTATAAGGAACTGTATCAAAAACAGAGAGAAGAAGCTGAACTGGCAAAACAGGTAAGTCTTGCTCTTTTAGCAATCAATCCAGGCCTCGTCATCAGTAGAATATATATTAATTATCACATTTAATAGGTTTTTTCAAAATCAATGTTAACTGGTGGCCCATGGCCATATTTTCTCAATTTAAGGGTGCAGCTATAAAACAAGATTATACACGACAAGGACAGGAGAAAAAAGAAGAAAGAAAGGTATGTCAGTATGAGGCGAAAATGTTTTAATTAAAAAAAATTGTCACTGTTATTTTGATTTTGTTATTTTCTGCTAATATAATGCATATCATTTTCATTTAGCGAAAGCTTGAAGAACTGAAGAAACAGTTGGATGAAAAGAAGGCTGTTGTAGAAAACTTGAAAGGTACCAATATTGAACAATAGTACTCAACATTATTTGTACAAGTCCAAAATATATAGTTGGTAAAGATGAGATGTTCATTTATCACGAGCATGGGACAAAGAAAAAAATCTGAGTCCCTGATGGGAATTGAACCTGTGGCTTCCCAAATACCAGTTGGGCACTCTAACCACTGAGCTATGAGAGACTCTTGGTAAACCATTAACTAGGTTCATGTGTGACATGTGTCCTGCATACTGCTACTATCAGTAATGTCAAGAGCATGAAATAATGAAGATGGTAAATTTTGAACTTGATAAATAAATGTTATTATTTAACATTTATGATTTTTATTGTATATAGTGTACCCAGTACTTAATAATAAGTTTAATAGTTGTTAACTACTTTTGTTTCTGATCGCAGCTAAAAAAGAGGAAGTTGAAGCAATAGAAAAAGAAGCCAAGGACAAACATGAAAAAGAATGGGAAGGTAAGAAGACTTTTTATTTCACCATAAAATTGTTCAAAAGTGATATATTTGTGATCATTGTTCTGTTAATGTTCTTGTTCAGAAACCAAGGCCAAACTTTTGGCAGAAAGAGATCGAGCATCAGCAGAGACTGCATTCAAGGCCTTAGACACTGATGAGAATGGACGGTAATGAACATTGCTTTTGTATGCTTGATATCTGCTTGTCGACTATTATAATCCCAAATGTAGCATGTAGACAGCCCTTTCTAATCCTGGAATTTTCGTTCTCTTCATTTCCTGCAGTATCACAGTACAAGAAATTGTTGACACCGAACTTTTGGATAAGAAATACAATGAGGATGAGGCCAAGGTTAGTGTGAATCATCTACAGACTGACACTTAGCTGCACTGATAAGGCGTGGTGACTGATGGTTAGACTCCAGATCAAGTTGTCTAGGCTCAATTTCCAACTAAGGATCATTGTGTTGGTCTGGTATTGGGCAATACACTTTACTCTTATAGTGGCACTGTTCTGCTCTGTAAGTGAAAAAAACCCAAATGGTTTATCAAGGCTGTACTCTAAGAAAAATTACAAGGAGCCCGTAAGGTTCCAAACTATGAGATCCAGGGTGCCCAGCATAAAGCTTAAATGAAAGAAATAAGATTTTCTGGTCGCCCAAAGGCAAAAGTCAGTCGCCTGAGGCACCTGGACGCCCTTAAAGCACAGCCCTGTTTATTGACAGTACAAGGCAGGTCCAGATGTGTTCAGACGGAGAGGGAGAGGGATGAGGAGTGGATGTTGGTGGTGAGGATGTGACCTATCTTGTCCAAAGCAGGGCGTGGTCTCCCTGGTCGCACCCCTTAGACATCCCAGTGATTTTATACATGTAGCTCATTGTACTTTTTGTTACTCAGTGTTTTTCATTATTTTCTTGTTAGGAGCTGCTTGGTGGATATGAAGAGTCAGAATTTGAAGACTTTTTCTCAGGATTGTGGAGCAACTTCAAGGACAAATACCTTCATAAACAGGTTAGTATTGTTGGTTATTTCATTTGATTTTGGGGAAAGTCAAACACATTTGTATAATATATATCTATTCAGTTAGAGAATTTGCTTTTATTTATTTAATCAAAATGTCCAGTTGTTTTAAATATCAAAATGTGCTATACTGGCATGTAAATGCATTGCATGTTTTAACTCTTCTGAATTTCAGTTCCTAATTTTCTTTTTGAAATTCTAGCCTGAGCCACCACCAACAACAGCTGAAGGGGAAGATAAACCAACTGAAGGTTTGTCTTCAAAAACAGACATTTTCTGTTGTAAATTACGTGCAGACATGGGTGAAACCATGAACATGTCTTTTGTGAAATAATCACATCATTGCTTTATTTTCATATCTGAACTCTTGAATGTGTTACAAAAAGATATTGAGAATGCAGGATCCAATCATTAAATATGAGATATTTTATTTCATCTTTAGCTGCAGCTGCTTCAACTGAGCCACCTCCAGTACCTCCGCCAATTGATGACAATTTTGACGATGAAGATCTTCCTCCAGTCCCCGGTGAAGAGGATGATGACGAGGATGAGGAGGATGAAGATGAAGGGGAGGATCACACTGATGAATTTAAACAAGAGGCAGAAAAGAGAGCTTCTGAAGCATCAGAAGGTTAGTCGCGTTTAAAGAAAGTGATTTTTGTACAGAAATGGTTGAAGTAGGGGTAATTGAAACAGTAGATGTTACAACTCTCAACACTGTATTGTTGCAAATGTTACAGATAATAAAGATGATGAATTAAAGATGCCAGAATATGATGAGGAAACAAAAGCAAAAATTTCTGGTAAGTCAAACTATTGGCGTACATGTAAATACCGGTATTCCAAACATTGAACTCAACAAGACTCATGCTTTAACATGCGTTTTGTGCTCAATCTCTTATGACACATTCCAAGAATGGAATACACACCTATGTCAAGATCTGCATTTTGTGCTCAGACCCCTGTCCGTGATACTCAACAGTATATCATTGTGTGAAAGAAATGTTTCGCCGTCTTTTTCTTTTCAGCTGCTGACGATGCTAGAAAAGAATTCGATGATGCAGATACGGCTTCACGGGAAACAGAAAGAGAAATCAGGTTTGTTAAATACATGTACTGTTGTAAACTAGCATCTCTCTAGATCTTGTTGACTGTCAGGCCGTTGCTGTTATCACACATTGATGTAAAATGTTTTAG